>JAPQRQ010000016.1:2172440-2182796 GCA_037367365.1 Apogon talboti
ATCATCTGATAGTTTACATTATAGCTCTGTTAGCTTAGCTCTGTTTTTAGACTGAAAACAGCCACAGTAAAACCACTCACCACCTCTGTTTTCTGTTCAGTTTGTGTTGTCAGTAGCTGAACTAAAGATCTGTTTGGAATTGAACAAAAAAGGTCAGAACTGTCACAGTTTAGTCTGGACCGTGGATCAACAAACGGCAACTTAGCAAAGACAAAAACATCCCATAATAATTTTATACCTTCATAAACCTCAGAGTCTAACTCACCAGTGTAGAAGAAATGCTGCCATTTCAGAATCAAACTCCAATCTTTTCATTTACAGCTGTGTCCAGTGGAAACAACAACAGTGATTCTTTTATCACTTTGTCACTTTCTTTGACTTTAACAGTTGTTTCTTGATGGTTCTCATTCCATCTGGTCACTTTCTGATGCTTTACCTTCACCATGGGAAACCGTCAGAGTGACTCACTACTCCCTCTAGTGGTCACATAAATCCCTTAATCCATCAGAGTAAATAAACTCATTTAATTTCTCTATGATCCAATATATTGGCACCTTTGGCAGAACTTCACAGCTCTTTATTCTAAACATTATAATGATAATTTAGGTCAAATTCAACCTAAAACACACATCCTGAGACAAACTAACTTTTGACACTGCAACAAACACCCCTAACCTCACCACGGGAACAAAAGCAGCAGATCAGTATCTTATGTATACAACTGCAATCATCTGCTGTTCAGCATCTACATGAAAATGAATAAAAAACGCAACTTCTTTGCTGTATCAAATGCAAGACAGCAATGAACTGAAAATGTAACTTATCTTGCAATTGTGTTGCACTCCCTAGATATAGAACTGATCTGAAGGTTATTGCATTTAATATAAAAGTTCTTCTATTCATCATCACAGCAAATAGACAAAGTAGAAAAAAAAAACAAATGCAAAGGCAAAAGTGGAAGCCATATTTTAAAAGCCTGATCATCTTGGGAAATCCATTAAAATGATAAAATAATAATTCCTAATATTAAGTACCAGAAAGTGATCAGATTATCATATACTGATTGTCCATCATACTGAAGGTAGATGTAACGTACAAGTGCTATAGTTACGGTACATCTCAAACAGTGATAAGCAGAATCCATCCCTCTGACCTGAGACTCATGGTCATAAACTCTTGCTCAGGTCTGCATCGGTGTCTCCTCATTATCTCCTTATCGCTCCAGTGAAGCAGCCGACTCACCTGAACGCCCGGTGACGGTGGTATGGAGGCCATCCATCTTCAGAGCCGATTATCTGCCACAGTGAATCATCTGCCCTGACATGGAAGATGTGAGACTTTCTGTTAAACATCAAGCGAAGCCTTCATCACGTCACTATGGTTACCGCTTTGTGTTGTTGAAATGATCCAAAAGGACAAGCATCAAATGGGCCGCGAAAGCGCAACGTGAAGCATTTTAACACCGTTAATGTTGTCCAAACATGTTAAACTCAGGATGGATTTATTAGGTGACAAGAAACATGACCAAACTAAACATCCTTAAGCTAAACATTTAACTAAATGTCATACTAACAGTTTTTGTCTTGATAAACTTATGCCCAGCTATGAAACTGGTGAATGTTTTCTACATAGAGCATGGTTTTAGGATGTTCAGTCTAGTTTTGGTATCTTTTACAGATTCATTGTGTAATTTTACAGTGTTTTATTTGACCATCCATGTAACCATGGTTTCTAGGTGTTGTGATGGCATTTTGTGGTTGTTACTCGACACAAAAATGTTACACAAAAATGACAACTTCACAAATAATGCATCAACTTCTAAAAACCTTAGTAAAAGCTTATATAAAGATTATTTTGAGGAAGAAACACCGTGTATCCTGGCAAATACGGTGGATTTTCTGCCTTTAAAAATAAATTTATTTAGGTTGGCTATTTCTATTTATTAATTTACGAGTTGTATGTGTGTGTGTGCACTATGTTTGTACGTATTTCTGACTATTATGCTCTGTTTGGTGTTGTGATTGTGATTCTTTTACACTGATGTTTATGTGAAGGACTTCATAACATATTTAAAAAGTTACGACATAAATAAAGTTTTATTATTTTTTTTGTACTTTCCATACACAGTCATCTCTTCCAAACATAAAACCAAAATCGTTTGACACAGGATCTTCCATTACATGCCACTTTAATCTCATTTATATGTTAACATGGAGGAATTAAAAGTGGGCCTATTAAAATGAATGTACAAAAATAAGAGATAAATCCAACTTAAACATACCAGTATTTCACCGTTGTTCTTCAAAATGAGCTGATTTTTTCCTGCCGGTGGATTGAAATAATGCGGTGTAATCTGAAAAATAAAATAACCATCATTACAAAGCCATTACAATGACAAACAGACTCCAAACCTAAATATGATCTATTAAATGCAACCCAGATTAAGTCAGTGTTAACAAAGGAATAGGACTTGTGTGGCTCTTCTTGCATGGTGATACACACTAAGTGTATTTTAGTACTGGAGAATCAATGGATTTGCTAAAAATAATATTCAAAATATTTAACATATCACCTTTGTCACCACTTGAAAAGTTTTAAGTACTTACTGCAAAAGGGTTAAATCCTGTAAATCGCTCTACTTCCTCATGTTACACCTGCTGCCATGTTCATTTTCTAAAACCGCTCCTTATTGGCGGATGTAGATAAATAAGTAGCCAATGAATGATCACAACTTGTGAATGACAGTTAAAACAGCCAATGAGAAACCAGAAAACATTTACTGAGTACATTTCAGATTCTTACATTATTACATTGTGAAAAAAAAAAAAAGTCAGTTATCAGTTGAAGATTGTTATATGATTAGTCTGTGACTGCACCTTTGCTAGAAAACTTTGGAAGAACTTTTTTATTGCAGTTTCTCATAATTTTACCCTCCACTGGGAAATTTAGTTTATTTGATAAACTATGTTTGCTTATTTGATTACGCTGTCTGAGTTGCCTTCTCTGCTTATTCTAAATCATATGTGTAATAATCCTGATTATTATTATTAATATTCCAATAAAATGATATTTTTAAAAGTCACATCTAATTTTTATATATTTTGATTTATTTGTTTGCTCAGTAAAAAAGAAAAGCCAAGAAAAAAGCAAAGTCATATATTCTATAAACTGTGATTTAATGTAATGCAAACTTGTTAAAGTTACTTAAAATTTTTGATTTCACTAATAGGGGAAAACTTTGTGGGACTATTAGGGACTTATTTCAGCAGAGGATTACTCTATGCGTATTCTGCGTATTAGTATGATACATATATGGGACTGAGTCCAAATAAACACATCACTCAGTGTTTTTAACTCTGTCGTTGCTATTTGTAGGATGTTCATGACTGACTCTTTTTATGGGACAGTGAGAAAAATACAGATAAACAAACTAAATCTGTCTTTTCAACACTGGATATTCTCTCCTCTCACTGTGAAATGCAGCATGGAAAACTGAACCTGCACACTTTGAAGCAATAAGCTTCTGATATCGTGTTCCATGTTGCATTGTGAACCTCCACATGATCCTCCAGCTCCATCCAGCTCCTCCTCCCTCATCATCTCTGTTTTCCTTCATTATACTTTGTCCAAGTGGGTCAGTGATCGTGCACCGTACATGCATGTGACCTTAGCGCTGCACCATCCAGGATTCCAGACACGTTTCCCATTCTTCCCAAAACAACCGGCGGGTTAATGAACACACAGCACGGCACATAACGTCCCACCAAGCATTATGGATATCCAGCACAGCTGCTGCAAGGCTTTCATGCAGAGCGGGCTAATGTTAATCATTTCCCAGTGTGTCATTAAGGGGCAGATGGAGGCACGCCAAGGACTCACCTCAACGCGCCGCCGCTAAATTCAGCGGGACAAACCCAGGCAGCTGATTGGCTTCTGGGAGACTGTTTCTACAGGATATTGGACAGATATAGGTTTAAATAGAAATCTGAGAAAAAAATAAGGCTTACAATGATAACGCTCTCCCTTTTCAATGGCTTGTTTTCGCCTATAAAACACAGATTATTGTGTAGTGGTCAGATTTACATACATATTTAATGCGTTTCAATAAAACTGACATGATTCTGCTCAAAAAACATGTCCAAGTGTTTTCTTTAAACACATGTTGGAAATATGTCTGATATATTTTTTCTTACTGTAGTTTTTTTTATCTCCAGTGCACAGCCACAATCTCTCCAAGGTTACATTTAGCTTTAGCCATTTTTGTTACTAAGAGTTACAACTTTACAATGTTTTCAAGGCTTTTGTTAAACACGTACAAGTCAGTGAAGATATTAAAAGTCAACAAAAAACCAAATGTAATTTACTAAAATCAAATCAGTCTGAAAACTGTTCTGAATTAAAAATGTTCATTTAACTTTAAAACCATTAGTAAATATATGATATTTGTCTATTCGATAATGAGGATAATACTGTCTCTTTATTTTAACTATTGAATTCTAAGATGTGAATGGACTGAAAATGTCATGAATTTTACCCAAAATAAGAACAGGTACATACAGGCTAATTCTTCTGTCAGTGTTCTTCACCACGGTGTTGATGAAGATCTGGATTTGATTCCTGAACGCCTTCAACGGCAGCTCATAGCTCCTAATGTGTGCTAATGCTAATGCTAATGCTAATGCTAGGTACTGTTTGTGTGTATTATGGGTAAAACTGTACATGGAACACATGATTAAATGGTTGACAATAGCACCTTAATATAAAAAAGAGAAAATGAAATCATGTTTGGTATAAAATACTTTAATAAATAATAGGATTGTTCTAAGAACAAACAAAAATTCCACTAACAAACCAAGACTTTTACCAAATTTTGTACAAAATAATTACAATTTCTGCACATTCAGCCCCTCCACTGAGGCTAAAACAACGTAAAATTTAATGACAGAATATGAATTTATATTTCCTTGATTTGCATCAGCATTATTAAAAAAAAACAAAAAAAACATGAAATATTGAAACATAATGTTCATCCACAAATATTACAATATTTGACTAAATCCAAGTCTTTTTTTTCCACTGTGGAGGTGACGCTAAACCTTTATCTTCCTGTGTTCTTAGTGCAGAAACAGACGTTTAACAACCACAACAGTCAACAATATCAACAACAAACAACTTGTTCCCTTCATTAGACCAGAAAAGACACACAGGGAGAGGCGGGGCTTGAAAACATCAGGATACGCACTCATTCCTGTTCAGATCCTCGACCACAGGGATTCAGTGTCTTGCTAAAGGGCACTTGAGCAGGGTGGATGATTGCCAACATAAAAGCAAAGGGTTTTCATACTCACTAAACACCCCGCTGCCCTGCGCGGCATCTGCGCTGTCAACACACTGTAAAATAGTCAATTTATAACTTTAGTACGAGCACGCTAAAGACAGAAGCGCTTTTACGTGGTTTGGACCCTGTGACCCTTAAGCACGTATAGAAAACAGCGACCAGGATCAGGATGGGACAAGTCAGGGCTGTTACTGTCACTCTGAATAAAATAAAGTAGAAAATGAGTAATGATGCACTTTAAATCCCAGTAGCGTAAGAAAAGTTCCCCTGTTTGCAACTTGTGTGTCTTTGATGGTTTTTAGATCAAAATCATGTATTTATTGACTGAGAAAAAGAACATATAGCATGTACAAAAATATTCTGCAGTGCTTTGTCTGTGCTCTAAATGTTGAATTGTACAATAAGAGGCAGTTCATCTGTCAGAGGAGATGAAAATGATGAGAAAATGACACATAATACAGAAAGATTGATCAAAAAAACTGATGTATTTTTGTAAGATTGAGTCCAAGTAATGGAAAATATGGATCTAAAAAGGGACAAACTTGTGATATTTCAGATTGGGCAGATGCTTTTTGCAGGACTTAAGTGGTCTAAGTGTAAAGTAAATACATGTCTTTTACGGAATAAAAGATAAAACAGGGAGGTTTTCTAATATTAATGATCAAAAGGTACTTCTGTGACCTGCATAAAGTACAGTGGGTCGATGTGAAGGGCTCAGAGAGGTGATAATATAATCAACTGGTGGCTCACGTCTCACATTTTTCTCTACTTAAAAGCATTCTCTGATTTTAATTATGCCAGGACTGTAAACCATTACCTGACTGCGTGTGTGCACTGATACTCTGCTGCTATTTAATGGGATATTAACAGGGTCTATTTATACTTAAATGAGTACATACAGTCAGCAGGAGGTGCAACACCAGCATTAAACGTGGAAAAAGCTCCAGCATTTGCCAAAGAATATTAGATTTTATAAGAAAGAGTTCATACGAAGTGGATCTATAGGTCTGAAAGGGCATTGGAAACAAGATCGGATGCTTTAAAGCAACTACATGCGATGGGATTTAGTGGGAATAGGTGATTGGTGCAGGTCCTGTGTGTTGCTTTGGGAATCACAAGCCTCTCTGGGACACTGGAGGTCTTCAGTGAGTTTAACCAGACTTGTTTTTGTTGGCTTGTAAAGTCAAAGCCGCAGACAATAACCTCTCGCAAAGACTGACAGGTCTAGCAATCACACCCTCGACACTGCATGTGTGTTCAGAACAGCCCTAACAAATATTATAACGCATTAAAACTAACAATCATGGTCTATTTTCTTTTTCAACCAATGTTCAGTGGGACCCTGGACACAGTCCGAAAATCTGTATAAAACCTGTTCTAGTGTCAAAAGACACTAATAAACGGAATGACATCATTAAAAAAAAAAAACAACCACAAAACAATCTTAATCTTTAGAATAACTATCATACAAAGCATCACTTAAGTTACTAAATTCAAATATACACAGCCGTTTTGTCATATTTACATCTATGTACATCGCAATGAAAATAACCTTTACTGTGTTATGAAGAGTTGTTGATAGGACATCTTTCCCTTTAAATGTTTTTAGTTCTGTATAAACTCTACTGGAGGAGTGAAAAGGAGGAGAAACAGGGCTGAAGGCACTTTTCTACCAAAGCAAATACTGAAAAATCATCACGTAGCTTTAAAGGAAGCAGTATTAAGGATACACTTTAAGCTTTAACACAATATGGAAAAGATGTTCATGAATGTAAACACAAAAAATGCCAGATATCATACAGTGGATTCTGCTTGCCAGCTTTCTAAAGGACATACTGAAATGTGTATAAAGCTGTCGTAGTTTTTGTTTTTTTTGCATTTTTTTTTCTTTAAATAAAAAGACATGAAGTGTAGAAAAGGCCCACAGTTCGGGCTAAGGCAGACAGGAAACCGAATGCACCAAACAGTAGAAATGACGTTAACAGCTGCCAGCCGATGACGTTCAGTTAAATCTCCGAGTTAGTTCTGACGAGGCAAAGTGGAACCGGTTTGTAAACAAAACAAAACAAAACAAAACAAAAAAAAAGAAAAATCAGGATCAGTGTAAAAAGGAAATCCCTGTGACGATTAAAACTGAAATCCAGAAGCTCTGATGTTTATTTGCGGTCTTTTTTTTGTTTCTTTTCTGCATTTTTTTTTTGTTGTTTTTGGTAAAAATAAGCCTCTGTGCTGCAGACGAAGACGTTAAATAAGATGTGACCGACAAAAATAGAAAATTAAAGCATTTGTAATCTTCACTTTCGGTGCATTAAAAGTCGCAGACGCTGAAGACATTGCAGTTTTTTTTCCTCCGGTCGTGTTCATACATAATGGTCTTCGCTGAGCTTGGCGGCGTTCAGGTTTTTACACCGGTTGTCTTTGGGGCTGTACGTCCGGTGCGGCGCCTTGACCGGACCGCTGCGCGTCGTGCAGATCACCCCTCCCTTACCCATCACCCCCCTGTCCTGCATCCCCGCTATGGAGCACTTAAGGGGCGGGCACTTGTCGCCGCCTACGCCCAGCGCCCTCTCCTCGTCGTCCTCCTGCTCCCTCTCCTGCTCCCCGTCCTCCTCGCCCTCAGCCCCGTCGCATGTCCTGTCCGAGGGGCCCATCAGTTTCTTGCATTCGTACTGAATGTCTTTGTCACGGTTGTCTTTGGGGGCGTTGCTCCGCAGTGGCTCCAGCTGGTTGTTGACTGTCGTGTCCTCGGGTCGGGATGCTCTTTCGCGCTCTTTCTTCCTCTTGCGCGTCCACCAAACGCAAACGACGATGCAGAAGATCCAGAGGACGCTGAAGACCACGCACAGGACCGGGACCAGGTAACCTGAACGGGTAAAGGACGGAGAAATTAGAAGAAAACCCAAAACTTCTGCTTTAGTCTGGAGAGATTGGAAATGATAATAACATCACACAATGGATGTGAATTCACAGTATTTAACCCATAAAGACCCAGTGCTACTTTTGTGTCAGTTCCCAAATAAATATCTCTCTCTATTTAATCTTTGTTAAGTGATTTATCACCATTTATTAGAATACTATCCTCTGTATTAGGTGTTTTTTCTGTGAAAATCAGGTTTTTCCCCCATATTTACTTTACTGACCATGTAGATGTTCATAAAAGCTCAGATTAAAGGTGATTCTTATAATATCATAAACAGACAAAACTAAAGAAAAAGTGACATTTTCAATAAAATATACCATTAACTTAATATAAAACATGTATTTTATATTCTATAAACTAATAAACTGCATTAGTATAAGAATGACTCTATACTGGGAATTTGGTCCATGAAACAGCTGATCGCCTCGACCTCCGCTTTAGTAACTCTAGCAGTGACTCACCAACGGGCGGAGGCTCCACCGGCATCTCCACTTTGACCTCCACCACTGATAACATGATGGTACTGTTGTGACGTTTGGACAGAGCGTTAATGATGGCTTTGGCCGCTTCCTGGATCTGACCGTGGTTACCGTCCTTTGACCGTCCATCCTCCTCAAAGGACTGTGGGTAAAAAGAAGAGAGAGAGAGAGAGAGAGAGAGAGAGAGAGAGAGAGAGAGAGAGAGAGAGAGAGAGAGAGAGAGAGAGAGAGAGAGGACGAGGGAAGAAAGAATGAATCAGTTTGTTCTGCATGAATAAAGAGCAGCTTAATCAGTTTTTATGACTGTTACAGGCTGAACAGGTCTTTGATGATCGTGTGCAAGAAGCATTTCCATCCTTTTTCTTACAGGAGTTCAGAGATTAATCTTGACATTTTTATTGCATTTAATTGATTTTATGGATTTTATGCAAATGATCAACATTGAGTGGAAAAGCAGCTGCAAGAACAAATCTGCAAACTTTATGGTCTGTTCCCAGAGTTTCCAGTTTCACTTTATTTATTTCTTTATTTGTGTTCATTAATCAAAAGAAACATAAAAAGCCGTGAATGAGCCGGTTTCATCTGTTGTCTCTGGCCTGGTGTTAAAAGGCAGGCATTAAAGGTTATGATGCCAAAAGTTCTATTGTTTATAAGCCATGACCGTCATATAAACACCCTGATAACATGAAAAAACACAACAGCTGAGACACTGTGAACGTGAACGGTGGAGTTTACTGCATGTTGGGTTTGAAACTATTAGCCTTGAAAGTTTAACCCTTTATCGGGCAAGTGACTATTTTTGGTCATTTCTGCATGCATTACAAGACAGTGACAGCAACAGTTACAGTGAGGACAGTGAGTCAACAATCTCGGGTCCAATGTGGTCTACAGGGTCTGTAAGGTCCACCTCTGCATGAACAGTGAGTGTACCTGCTTTGTTAGGTACCATGAAGTAATGGTACTAATGTAAAAAATGATGTTCAAAGGGATAATGTGGATGTTGACAGGTGTCTGGATCAGCACATATTACTGGAATGTTATAATGTTCTAAAATCCATTTGACTTTCAACTTACATGTGTTTTTCTTGTATTTTTTATATTTACTTCTTGTATTTTTATTTTTTTTTTAATTTGTTTGCCACTTATGGGTAAGGAACCAAATATGGTAACTTCATTGACCTTGATTTTCTACATAACAATAAAAAAAAAGAAAAAAATTCCTAAAAGTAATAAAGTCTTATGTCCTCCAAAAACACACTAAGGTTGAAATGTTGAATTTAAGAGTATTTCTATGAGTGCTTTTTTTTAATGTCAAACTACCAGCTAAAGCTTCTTAAAATCTTCCAGTATAGTAAAGATTATAGACAAAAGACAGGAATCCACCGGGTTTAGAGAAGCCCAGACTTATTCAGAGCAGCCAAAGTGAAAATACGGTCCATTCGCCAAATGGTCTGAGTTTAGCTTGAGGCCACGCAGGACGACAAAAAGACAAAAAAACACACATCCATGTGTCGGAATAAAAGAGATTCCCATCTGAACATCTGGCAGGCTGAGGACCCCCCCACAGAGAGCACAGAGGGTGGAGTTAATTGGCTAAAAAGGTGCTGAGGTTTGGTGCT
>JAPQRQ010000016.1:2215485-2229148 GCA_037367365.1 Apogon talboti
TCTGATGACCATGAAAAGATGACAAACTGTATTTTACACCAATTATTTACATGTATTGATAGGATTAGTGGATAAACTGTTTTTAAACAGTTACATCTGTAGATGGTTGTGGTTAAAGGTGGATGTTTGGGTCTTTGTGTGTTAAGATGATTTTAGTCCAAATGTTTTTCTAACTGTAATTTAACCCTTAATATCCATGATGAACAGATACAGCAATGGTTGGTTGTCAGTGTTTCATAACTAAATGTTATCATTTAGCTAATTGCCTTTCTATATTTTCAGTGTGTCTTCTTGTTTCCCACCCTCTGTCTTTTGACTGTGGTAGCGTGTGTTAGTGTGTGTGACTGTACACTCCTGATTGAGATGAAGCTTCAAATCACATGTTGAGGCACATTCCAGGGTGTTTCTCTCCCTTCCAATCCTCCGGCCTTTTCCAATATGAAATGACAGCTTCTTTTTTTTTTTTTTTTTTATGAGAACTCAAGTAAATCAAACCTGTTTCGATAGAAAACCCTTCCTCTCCTCCTCATGCATTCCGTTTGTGTACGTACTCGGGCTTCTTCTAAAATCTACATCCACATGTAATCACATCTAAATGCCTCCTCTCCTGTTCACATCGCTGCTACTGCAAACGCCTGCTCAGCCTTTTTGTAAATTGCTTGTAGTGGAGTGTGCTGTTATTTTACAGCTCTGTGTGTAACTGTGCTGTCCTCCCTGTGTGTTCAGGGAAGCCAACAGTTCTACAGCCTGTCCACCTCCTCTAAAATACCAAAACTAATGACATAAGCCAAATAACTCCAGTCTTCTCGCACCTTCTGTTCGTCGTTTCCCAAAACTTGACGCCATATTTGAGCTTCTGTAATATTTAACAGAAGCTTCCAAATTCAAAAGTCGGTCAAATTATCATTGCAGTTCTAAGATGCAGTTTTCATTATTTAGCTGAAAATGTATCTTTTAAACCTCGACTTATTTCCACAGTAGAAGGATAGCTTCACTTCTGTGTAATCTGTGTAATCCTGCAACTGTGTGTTGTTTTTGCTGCTGCCTATCTTGGCCAGGACGCCCTTGTAAAAGAGGTTTTTAATCTCAATGGGATATTTCCTGGTTAAATAAAGGTTAAATAAAAAATAAAACTTCAGAACATGAACACACCATACCAGAGTCTGATCAAACTCTAAAAAATAAGGCATTAAAAACCAGTATTTTTCTTTTGCAAATGGATTCTGAGACACTGCTTTTCCTCTAAAGTGGCCTGAGGAATAGTTCAGAGCTGGAGCCTAAAGTTGAACCAGTTCTTCATGTTTCTAAAGTCAAATAACCAGCTTCTAACTAAAAAAAAGTGGTTCCAAAGCAGTTTGATGGTCTAGAACCAAAACAAACTTACACCAGGTACTCAGGACAACAGATAACCTCTAAGACCAAACAAGACAAACTAAAACTTGAGCTGAAGCACTGGGACCAAAAAACAGAGCTTCAATATGGAAAACACAAAACACTGGTGGTTTATGGAAGACCCAAATGTCTTCTTTTTCTCTAATTAACTTAAAATGACAATGCAACACTGATGGCGATGGTCAGCTAACATTACCCAAAGAAGACAAGCTGCTGATTTTTCAATGGAGGAAGCAATTGTGTCCATTATACTGATACTTGTAACATTAATGTTATATTAACCTTTATGTGAGAAGTGAGTAGTTATTATTGTATATATAAGAAAACTATTTCCTATCAAAATACACTACAGTTGTGCCCAATGGGTCACCAGTTCATTAAAAAAAAAAAAGTATTGAAGTCCCATTGTGCACAAATATGATGTTTGTCATTTTAAAAATAATTTCACTAGTTAAGAAAATCACAGTTTGTTGAAAAACAAGGCTGACAGAAATTAGTAAATTGAAATGGAAAGAAGTGACGTCGTGGATGTGACATCTTTCTCAATGATCTGTCCAGTCACCCTAACCCTTTAACATGACACTTGGTGCTGGTGACGTATATCATGTGGATTGGAAGGATGCAGTCCATTCAGCCATTTCACATAAAACTTGATGTTAAACTCTGACTTTCTTGACTCTTAAATTATCTTTTGGGGAATAATTCGTCTCTCACCCTTGACTGCTGTTTACATTTTGTTTTTTTTACTAAATTAGATCCCTGGGGTACACCAGGACAGGTGGGACTTTGGATCTCTAGTAAAGATATGGCTCTGTAGACCATGGACAAGCAAGTTGGTTCTTAGAGGGTTTACAAGTTGAACTGACTCTAAACCAGCATTAGCACCAGTTGGAGTAAGCAAAGAGTTGGTGGAAATAGGGTTGTAGTGAACTGATATGAGGGGTTAACTTGATTAAACATCTCATACACTTATGATAACTATAAAATGGCTGACAGGATCTGTAATCTGTACACAGCAGAGACACCGGGTTCAGTTGACTTGATGCCATTTTACAAGGTTTTGGTCTATTTTATCATTATCTATTAGCTGAGTCTATCTATACTATTGGACCACCCACTATGAATGAGGGTTAGACCAGATCATGACAATGTCAAGACTAAATATTTTCTGTAAAGTATACTGGTTGATTGACCTCCCATCACACTTCCCAACAAGTGAGTAGCAGCCATAACAAGGCTGAGAATAGGACAAAACGATGTGGGCTGCAGACACTAGTAGGTGGGGAGGCCGGAGTGTGTATGTGTGTGTATGTGTGTGCGCATGTGTGTGTGTGGGGGGGTGATGACGAGGGAGGAAACGTGCTGCAAAAGAACAGGCCTCTCTCTTTTTCAGGAGCAGGAAGCAGAACAATGGCTTCAGGATCAGAGTGGAACTGAGGGATGGGGGGCTTCACAGAGCAGGGTTCGAGTATGTAGTGTGTGTGTGTGTGTATGTGTGTGTGTGTGTGTGTGTGTGTGGGGGGGGGGGGTGAAGCTGCTTGGTATGTTATCAACAACACCCCCACTCAGCACCCTCCATCACTGTTGTGTCACCACTGTTATCCTCATTAACTTACAGTAGCTTTCCATCCAAACAACATCATATTTTATCATCTGACAGCTGCACTTTAAGGTGAACAAACAAGAGAAAAAAAGACAAAGCGTGGGTTAATGTAGGGGTTGGTGGTGGTGGTGGTGTGTGTGTGTGTGGGGTACTCACTTGCATTCCCCTGGCACGCTGCAGGTCCCATGCAGGAGGCTGCATCCTTGCTTGCAGATCGCTTTTGGGAAGGAAAAAGTAAGATCTATCAGTTCCTACATTTCTGGGAATTTTCATTAAAGCATTAAAATCTCATTTCCTGTGGTGTCTTGTTTGTGAACAGCAAGAAATCTGCTCTGTTCACAGTGGATGACAAAGTCACCGAGGCAAAGTTGAAGGTATCGGCAGCAGTGACGAGAGTTTCCAAACATTCTTCAGATTCTTGCAATGTCACACTTGACATGAACTTCATGAACTTCTGTTCCGAAACGGGCAGTGAGTCGAGAAAGCTGCGTCCATGTGATAACAGACGGTTTTTGTGTGTAGTGTTTGTTTAGGGCTTAATGTTAATGGCTGCCAATAAGATATTTAGAGATATATTTAGATGTACTGATATTTATATCTATTTATTCATTGTTGTTGTCAGTTATCAGTAAAAATCCACTTGTTATTTCTTTTTAGTAAAATAAGTAAAAACTAAAATCAAACCCCTTATAAACACCCCATTTACATGCACCTTAATATTCTGATCACTGGGTTATGCTGATTACATGATCACTTGAAATATCTGATAAATCAAAATCAGATATTTCAAGTGATCATGTAAACAGCATAATCCGATAACAGGAGTAATCTGATCATGAGAAATCAGATTAACACACCTGGATTTCTCCCCAATACTCCGATGCCTTCATACATGTATACAGGTTAATCTGATTTATTTCGTTCCCTCACATCTACACATATGTAAAAAAAAAAAAAAAAGAAATTGTACAAACCAGAAGTTACGTAGTCAAATGTGAGTGGAAGACAATGATAAAAAGTTTAATTCTACCATCATTACATATAGAGTGTACATTACATACATAGAAATCCAATAATGGATTGAAACTAGGATTTTTTTTGATTATTGCATTTCTGAAGTGCATGTAGACTTAGACTTAGACAGACTTTATTGTCATTCAGGTATGCACATAGTGTATACAGAATGAAATGTCGTTGCATTTAGGCTCCACCCAGTAGTTAAGGATATATAAAAATAAATAGTATAATAAATAGTATAAAGTGCAGGGTGTGTATACATCTACGGCAGTGATTAAAAAATATATAGCAGTACTTATGCAAACGCATCAGATCCGATTATTCCAATTATCTGATTACTCCCAGTTATCATACTTTTATGGTCATATAAACCATATTGTGTTCTGTTTGTATGTGTACTTTCTCACCGATCTTGCAGTCGGGTCCCGTCCAACCCTCCATGCAGCCTCTGTTTCCGAACTGATCGCACACATAGTGGCCGAAGTAGTCGTCTCGGGGCCGGCAAACCTTGTTGCACTTGGTGCCATAGTAATGCTCGTCGCAGCGAACGCGGATGGTGTACTCGAAGCTGGCGATTAAGCTTTTATACTCCACCGGCTGCTTCTCCTCGCCGGGGTTTATCATCCCTTTGTGGATGCTGCGCTCGATCAGCAGCTCTTCATCTGATGGGACAAACAAATCGATACAGAAACAAAGTCAGAAACAGTGGGGAGTTTGTGTTGATTTCACTGTTTCCCTTCCAATGTTACTGTGGCGCGGGAGTAAAATAGCTGATAACAAATCTGCAACATGAGCATTCACAGCCTACAGAGGAAGTTCTACCTTCTGTTTCCCACATAAAAAAGTATAAAAAACAAGTCAATGAATGCACCTGAGCACCAGACTACATGTTAAATACACACATAGATCAATATAAGACAGTTATCTGTACACCAGTATGGTTGGTCAGTCATTTGTTTACCAGTTCATGTATTTAGCTATTCATTTATATGTTCTTTCTTTAGTTTAACAATGGATTTGGAGAGTTGTTACATCCCTACTGTGGTGTACAGCTAAACTATATCTAATTACTTATTACAGATTTTATTCATAACAATGGTTTCAAAGTCTTACCAAAAGTCCCAAACCCTCACTAGTATAAATACACAAAAGCAGAAAATTATGTAGTTAAAATATCATGAGTAACATAACATAACATAACATAACATTGGTTAACCTTTTATTGGGCAAGTGACTACTTTTGTTAATTTCTGCAATCATTAAATATGGGCCAATCCTATACCTCAGTGAGGTCCAGAAGCATGTTGGTTTTTATAACACTATACAGTGATTCAGAGAGATTTTATAGACATTTTGCCAGTTTATAAACTTATAACAGTTGTTTTATTGCTTATGTTTGCTTTTTAGTAAGTGCTGCTCGGATGTTTTATAGCAAGAGGAGGGAGACTGTTGTCATGCCAAACGACAAGGACGTAGATGATGATGTCCAATAACTAAGGTTTCAACTGAGGAGTATTTTAAAGAGTGCCCTATAAAGGGTTAAGTCATTGAAAGCTTTTTTCCAAGTCCTTTCCTTTTTGATCGATAATATTTTCTTCTTTGTTTTTATCCTATATAATTATTGTTGAGTTTAGGGGAATCTTTTAAGAAAAGGATCAGCAGGTTAAATGCAGGTCCACTTGAAACATATTAACATGACACAAGGCGGTATTTAGGTCATTTAGG
Organism: Apogon talboti; assembly: GCA_037367365.1. Taxonomy (NCBI): domain Eukaryota; kingdom Metazoa; phylum Chordata; class Actinopteri; order Kurtiformes; family Apogonidae; genus Apogon; species Apogon talboti. Next base: position 2,221,223 of record JAPQRQ010000016.1, read on the forward strand.
TTCTAAGTCCAAACACCCAAACTTCTGAATGACATTCCATGGAGTCTGTCTGATTCCGGTTTGGGGTTTGACCCGCCAACCCTCTGTTTAGGCAGATTTAACAGTCCTGATGTTAACACAGATCAGAGGGAAGGCGTATCCTTGGGTCAAACTTCACCAAAACTATGGAAGAAGAAAAAAGAAAAGTAAAAAAAAAGAGGGAAACAATAGGAAAATGAAGGAAGCATAAACTGAGGCTGCTGGAGCGAGGTCTGCACGAGGTTGATAACCAAAATGCTTTTTCAGTTTTCCTGCTCGGTGAAATGCTTTTCTGCCCCCCCCCCATCAGGATATCCAGCCCCGACTCCATCGGAGCCAAGCCGGAAATAATAAGAGACGGGAACAGACGAGGAAGGGCGACATAGGAAAGGCCCTTTAGCTTGTTCTCAAGGAACTGAAGCACCGTGACCCAGCAGGCTTTGCTGCTGCTCCGGCCTCCAGAGCTGAGGATGACCCGGACGAGACGGAACAGGAAGGAAGAACTCATCTTCACCGCCTCAAGTGTGTTGTCCTCGAGTTTATATTAACACTTCAATACAAGACTCGACCGTAGCAGCACAGCCAGGGTTACCACCATCCTCACAGCAACACAAAATATGGAAAAACTTGACATAATAAGTACATTTTCAGTCTATTCCACCAATATTTTTAGCACTTTTATTTACACAGAAGTGTAATAATTAGTCCTCAACATTTTTTAGAGTGGAAGTGACTTGTTTTAGTCACTTTTTCAAGCAAAACATAAACCGATAACAAGCTACATAAATGCAAAACTATGGGATATAATAAGCTTTTCTTCAATTTTTGCATTTCCCCTCGACCTTCATACAGTACCTATAGTTTTCGAAGGATTTTGAATGAATAGTTCAGAAAAGTGACGGCATTCATTGGATTACTACAAAATTAATATAATGTTATACTACTGTCAATTATTATATAGAAAAGTCGGGCTAACTTTCCAGAACACAACAGGAAGCATGCTCACATTATTTCAGTGTGGTCCTGAATGAAATATATGTACAGTTCTCACCTACATAAAGTGATTTTTCTGAAATGCTTGTTATAAACATCCAAACATATATTCCTTTGCATCCACATTAAAATATTCCAAATGGTTTACATGTCTTGCATTGTTACTTGTGAATATATTTACTATTATTGGCTTCTTCCCTTGCACCGGTGGCCATGATGGCTTCAGTTTGGAAAGAATTCTGGGAATTTTGCTCTACTGCTTTATTTAGAGTCCCCAAAACACTTTTCCTTTGGAGGACCATTTCTACAGCCAGTGGAGCCAGAATTCTGCAGAATAGCAGGCAGAATTAAAGGTGCAGTGTCTGCTATGTATTTGTTGGATAGTGGTCTTTATACTGTATCTACAGAAGTCGTTCATGACGTCTGCCATATTTACACAGATTGATGTTTTAAAGACCCCAAAGATAAACAGTTTGTCTCCTCAGGACCCAAATCTACAAAAATATGCCTTGTTGCTATTTTTCTATAGTTGCTCACAATGAACTTCCTTTTCCTCGTTCCATTTTTTAGCAGGTTTTATAGCATTCAGTCCTATGGTCAATTAGAGTCACCTACGTTATTTGCGGACCAGAGTTATTATCATCTAAAAACCCCAGAAAAGACAAAACAAACACTGACTAATGAGGAACCTCCATGTTTTTTTGCGGCTGCTGTAGGTGACTGTGAGGGCATATGATTTGTGTTTTAATAGACTGTTTTAATATGTATATTTGGTATATACGGTATGTGTGTATATTTAAAGCTTTATTCATATTTTTTTATTGTATTAATTTGTTTCCTGCTACTTAAACACCTCTGGTATTTATAAAGTATTCTGATTCTGATATTCAGTTCTGCAACTTCATCGTGACACGTCACTACACTGACTCTTAATATATGGGGAAATTTCATCTTCATTCAAGATGCGCAACATGGAAACTACCAGCAGAAAAGAATAGTGCACATGGGAAGTACAGTCTAGAAGAGTTGCTATCAAAGCCTTTAAAGGTTTATTGTCTGATTTGTTAGATTTGTTTTGTCTTCAGTTTCGTTATATGGAATTAATATACAATTTATAACGTCTACTCTAGAAAAAAAAAAAAGCGAGTAATATTCCATTTTCACAGTGTCCTGATTTAGTGAGTCTCAGTGCGAGTTAACACACTGCCACAGATTTCAGTCCCACACCCACCACCTGAAACACCCAGGCACTCACTCACTGCTGTTCATCTCCAGCAATTAGATATAAAAATATAGACCAATCATGAGCTGTGTGTGTACTGAGGAAACGCTCAGAGAGGCCGTTGTTACTAGGGAGAGCAGCAGAGAGAAGGCCATATAAACACCGGCTTATATAAACAACTCCAGATCTGAGCACAGCGACTCCACTTCGGATTCTGAAGAGAATGAAACTCCAGCGTTTTTTTGTTTTTTTTTCTGTGGAGGTTAGGGGGTGCTTTTGCTCTGACCTTTGACCTCTTTAAAGCTTTTAACAGTGTTTATCACTGAAGTGTTCACGCCACCTGTCCACTGTGTTTTATAGTGTGGTTTGTAGAAACATTAAGAGTCTCATTTTTCACTTAAATTACATCAGCAGTGATATGACCATAGATACAGAGTGTTAATTGAATGAGATCATTAACCCATAAAGACCCAAACAGCCACCGGCGACCAAAAGCAGTTTAATAACTTCTGAACCACTAATCCTATCAATACATGTAAATAATTGGTGTAAAATATAGTTTGTCATCTTTCCATGGTCATCAGATATGACCCAATTGGATGTTCAGAGGCTCTGTAGTTACCATGGAAACACTGTCATCTTCTACAACATTGATTCACCAGTAAAATCCATGGAGTTGGATCAATGACAGTGGATGGTAATGCTTGGTTAATATTCAGTTATTGATATCTTTGCTGAAAAAGTGACTTTTTCTTCAGTTTTCTCTGTTTCTGATATAATAACCATCAACTTTAATCTAAGCTCTTATGACCAATTACGTGATCAATTAATTAAATATAAGAAAGTATCAGATTTTTACAGAAAAAACGTAAAAATGATAATATCATAAGAAAAGTAAAATATAGAGAAAAAAATAATATTTTTGAACTGCCACTGAAGTAGTTCTGGATCTTTATGGGTTGAAATGTTTTGAGTTTGTCAAATACAAACATTATAGCCTTATATTTCACTGTACAAAGAACAAAAAATGAAATATATACACAAAAAATATAAAGTTTGAAGGCCTTTTACTATAGTTTGACAGTCCTTTATCTATTATTCTCCATATCGATCGTTCAAATATGACTTAAGCAGATAATCAACATAATAATCATCAAAGCATTTAATCTACTGTCCATTAAACAAATGTAGCAGCAGCACCCATTAAGAATTTACGTTTTTTTTGTATCACGAGCCAGGATACCGAGCCCTGTTAGTTGTGTTAAAGTTCTGGATTTTGCTCCAAACTCCTCCTTCTGTTTGTAGACAGACAATAGTAGTGGATCCTTCACAGGCAGACTTTTCTGTGCAGTCATTACAGTTATTACAGTGACTATAGTAAAATGTACATGCAGTTGTTCTTCAGGTACATATGACCACCATTTCTAAGAGATGTGGTTCAAAATTAACACAAGTACAGTAGTTTTTTTTCCAAGCATGTGAGCAGAGTAAGATTCTAGAATGGATCCATCACAGCAGAAGCAAAAACTGAGCAGCTGTGAAAATACACCTCAACTCTGAAACATCTCCAAGAGCTAAAACAGCGATTAGGTGATGACAACCGCGTTGCTAAGGTGCTTCTTTGTTTTGGAAGGCATCTTCCTCCAGGTGTTTTAGAGCCACACAACTGAACTTTTACAGCCATTTATAAGCCATCTGTAACTAACTGTTCATTTAAGGAATAGTTATAAGATTAGATAAAAGAAGTTGAAATGACCAACAGCTTCTCTGTGTGTGTGTGTGCGCGTCTGTGTTTTAACCTGTTTGAGGCTCCAATCGGGTGGCGTTAAATCCATCAAGATACAGATCAGACAAATCAGACTTTGGGAAAATTACATCATGAAGGAAATTACCCTTTGAATGCTGATTTACGATTGCCCGACCAATGACTGTTTTGTTGCAGAGAGCCTGGCACAAATCACTGGTTTTCACTGACGGCATCAATTTCCTGATAGGCAAACATGCAGGGAGAAGAATCAGGAGCTTCTACCCACAAGAGGACAACACCCAGGACTAGATTCAGCCTATATTTGCGTTAATATACCTGTACTATTACACATGAATTCATAATTATATATGCTGGCAATCACTCTGCCACTTAAATTTTCTCTCTCAGGTGTTCTATTCATTTTCTGCCTCCATGTAATTAATTCTACTGTGTAAATACTGCTTTGATTCACACATGAACCTCCTTTTCACTGCAGGTTCAGGTGTGACCAGTGAAATGTGAACCATAATCATTTACAATTAGTCCAAATTACAGGTTCAGTCACTGCAACACTAAAAAGATCATAAATCACTGTTGCATTTAAAGCACTAAATGTTTATTGATGGGTAAAGTTTTACAGTAATCAATTTTAGTTATCAATTATAAGAAAATCCTTTGATAATGCAAGATTTTACGTTTCTCAACTATTGCCTCCAGTTTGTCTGATGAAAACAAGGGTTTTTTTTATTAAATGAGGAAATTTACAGATTGATGTCTTCTGCCTGTCTAGACTAATGCTGATATTTTGCAAAACAATCCAATCCAATCCAACTTTATTTGTAAAGCACTTTACAGCAACCACAGTGGACCAAAGTGCTGTACACAGTCAATAAAAACCAAAATAACGAAATAAAAAAACCCAAAAAAACCCAGAATAAATTAAAAATTAAAAGACATAAACATAAAACAGCTATACAATATAAACAGATATTTTTCTCATTTTTATGTTGCAAAAAATGAGATTTTAAAAACTATGCATTCAGGGAAAACATAGAGACTTTAAAATAATGACATCTCATCCCATTTTGTTCATGTCTGTTACTGGTTTGTGAAATAAACCTGCACCTGAGACATCAAATCCAGGTGTATAAATCAGTGTATGACCTGCAGTAGAAGGAGGTCAGCACTGATACCTTTGGGAGACAGACAAGACCACATCATGTAAAGAATACACGTCCACAACCAACACATAAGATAACTTAAGTTTACAACTTCACCTTCATGTGTGAACCTGCTACAGCCAGTATTATAAATGGTGTCCACAGGTTGGACAACAACAACTATGGTATTTTTATTTTATTTTATTTTATTTTTTTTTACCTTTGGACCAGTTTGGGGTAATTTTTGTACTGTTGTGTGGACAGAATTTTGTTAAAAAATATGAGGAAGAAAATAAAGAGCTAGAGTGAACATGGCACTGAATAGAGACAAATAATCTGCAGAATACTAGAGAATTTTCATAAAGATTTGCTGAAGTAGTTAATATAAAATGAAATGAAGCAAATTTCAATTTCCTTAGGGCTCTGCTCAAAGGATCTTTAAGGAAGGATCATTCTATCTAATCTAATCTAATGAGATGTGATTTAACCTAATCTAATGTGATCTAACCTAACCTAACCTAACCTAATTTTATCTAATCTAATCTAATCTAATCTAATCTAATCTAATCTAATCTAATGTGATCTAATCTAATGTGATCTAATCTAATCTAATCTAATCTAATGTGATCTAATCTAATCTAATGAGATGTGATCGAACTTAATCTAATGTGACCTAACCTAACCTAACCTAACCTAACCTAACCTAACCTAAACTAACCTAACCTAACCTAATCTAATCTAATCTAATCTAATGTGATCTAATGTAATGTAATGTAATGTAATCTAATCTAAGAAAACCTGGACATGGTCAGAATCAGAGTCCTTCTATTACTGATAAAGCATCATTTTCTTGCTTAATTTTATCTAAATGTCTAAAATGCACTTCTCAAAGCAGGTGGTAAAAAGCGTTCTGTAATCGATTATTCTGGCTCTACATCTGATTACTTATTCTAAATATGTGACTTTAGATAAACTGCTCTGCTCTGACTCTGTACCAACTATCACAGAAATCCCCCATTCCAGACATATGATTCATGTCTGTTATGGGGATGAAATACGTCGTTTTCCAGTAAAACCATCTCTTCAGCTCAGAGACTGCAGCTCCTCGCTCTTTTCTTCTGCCATGTTCTGTTCTGTTTTGAGCAGGCGGGGGGGGCTTCCTGATGCACAAACAGCCTTCGCAGAGCCCTGTTTTTCCTGAGGCCGGTCCAATCCACTGCCCAGACCTGCTCACACTGGAGTCCAGACTGGAACGACTGGGCAGGAAACTCAACACCCGCTTCACAGCGGCTTAAATTACCCGCCGCTTCTACGGCCAATGGACAAATATGTCAGAAACGTGCTGTTGGGCGACTGCATGATATTAAAATACAAAAAAATCACTTCCTAATGCAAGGAAGCTCCTTATCGAGTGCATCTGTACATGATGATCTTGGCAAGACTTCTGTAATTTTAGTACCTGAGTTGAAAATACATGAGAAACTCTGCCAAGATTTCCCCTTCACTCTGGAGACAAAAGGCACCATCGTAGCTGGGCTTTTGTTTTTTTTTTTTGTTTTTTAAATCTCTACTGTTTGCAAAACTGGAGTTGAGTGCTGACATTATCTAATATCACATTAAATGCACAGAGATCACTGTAAAAACTGAAATTTACAGAGAGTGCTGTATTCTTTTCTGTTTTTAGCATAAATGTTGCTATGCTAGTGTCTGACCAGGGATTCTTTGTTTATACAATTTAGCCAAAATACTGGTAGAATTCACCATATTTCATTGATATCATTGTACATGTTACAAAATACAGCAAACAGGCTTCAGAAGCTAAAAAAAAGTCCAAAAACGGTCTCATTTTCTACTTTGTTTGTGTTCTATGAATAAGCTCCATTTCATTTCATTATTTGCTTAATTTTGGTTTCTTATAAGAACAGTGTCTCTATTAAAGAAAAAGATATAAAAATATCTCTATAAAAAAGAAGAAAACAGGCCTCGAGGGCTTTTACTAGGAATCCGTTCCATTTCCCTTAATAGTTCCTTATACATGATTGATGGTTTTGTGTCTCCATGCCCTTTATCCACCTTTATATCTGCCGCCCATGTATGAGTTGTGCATCACAGAATGTCTACTGCCCACAAATCAACATGTTCATGTGTCCTTGGACAAGAAGGCCTTTAGTCATAGTGAGTAGTTTTTCCACACGTGCCTCAGGCTTATCCCCAAAGACGTAAAACAGTTCACTTCATGAAAACACACTGACAACACCTGAAGTGCTCAGGTTGTTGCATGGATTGCTTTGCTGCTGATTGAGGAATATGTTAAGGGTTACTTCAGTACACAGCGTTTACTTTAGCAACAAGCAGATTTGCTGTATTTGCTAAATGGGGTTGTACTGACCTACAGCACTTTACTATGATTTTTATTGTACTTTTACAGTTTTGTTTCTTTTCAATATATTGAATTGATTTCTGTTTTTATTGATGATTGTTTGGCTGCAGCTGACAAATACCTGAATTTTCCTCAAGTTTAATAAAGTACTTTCTCATCTCATCTAAATAAAAACAGTAAAAGCCTTCAGAGTGCTTAATCCATTACCTCAAAAATAACTATTGGAGAAAATCTTCCAAAAATGGCTGCAGGAAGGTGGAATAATAACTGTGAACCGTTCTATAACAATTACTTCATGGCATCGTGTTTACTTTTCTTTGAGCTGCAATGATCTTAACCCATTTTAACCCACTGTCCTCATTTGAGGACAGCATAAAAAACGATGAAAATAATGACAAGGATTGGT
>JAPQRQ010000016.1:2283188-2295200 GCA_037367365.1 Apogon talboti
CTACAACATTGATTCACCAGTAAAACCCATGGAGTTGGATCAATGACAGTGGATGGACACACTTGCTTTTATGTTCAGTTATTGATAGATTTGATTAAAAAACGTCAATTTTTCTTCAGTTTTCTCAGTTTTTGGTACAATAACCATCAATTTTAATGAACATCTACATGATTAGTGACTTAAATATAGGAAAATACATGATTTAAGCTGAAAAAACAAAAAATACAGAGGATAATATTATAATAAATGGTGATAAATCATTGGTTAAACTATGCTAAAAGTATGTTCTTTAAAAGCATCTTAAAGCAGAACCCGATTCAATCCGTTGGAAAAGCATCAACATCCAGATTTATCCTTTTCCCCCATTCATTTCATGACACACAATCTGATAAACCTATCTGTGTATTGAAATGCAGAGAAGCGACGGAAACACCAGAATCACACATGTAAAACAGGGGCAAGTTGCACTCAGGATGTGTTTATGCCAGGATATCAACAGCACTAAAAACCTTTGTAAATAGGTGCAAAAAAAATGGAGCAGATTGAGGGTGCAAACGCTGCACAATAATACCCTGCATAATCTTTGGATCCGGGCCCATATGTTTTCCTAAGGGATTGTATGCACTTTCTACCACCACTAAAATAATTATAAAAGCACTAAATAAGGAGCGTGAACATAATCAAATAAAATCAGAGGGCTGGTAACATGTTCACACAATGACACTCTTTTGCACCACATTGCATGTTCGTGGACTATTGACTCCTATTGAGCCATTCACAACAGTGACAAACAATGCTGAGGCTTTGGGCAAACGTCATTGTTACCTGACTGCCACCGGTGAAGGCATCAGAGGGGGTTTTTGCTCTGCACGGCTCTGCTTGGTTTGCGTGCACAGCGTCGATGCAGACACGTAGACCAGACTGTGTGGAGGCAGAGGAGGGAGGGGCAGTATCACACAATAAGGACTGGACATCACAATACTCTTTTATTTGAGATTTGATGCCATTTAAAAATAAAACCTCAAATCAAAAAAGAAAAAAAAAAGTCCATTGAGAGGACAATAGGACTGGTGCTTGAGCTCCTTCATATTTACTGGGCTACATCCGTTGGAAGGACTTCAATAATTATAGTCCCATTTTCTGTTATCTGTATGTGTTCAGAAAGTCACAACAGACAGACAGAAGGGGATAAAAATGAAGGATCTGGCCTCTTTAAAGACATTCAGAGGAAGTTTTTCCTCTCCACCGTCACCATGTGTTTGCTCCTGGAGAATTCTGTTGGGTTTCTGTAAATTGGCATGAGAGTCTGGTTTAGACCAGCTCTATATCCTCCTAGGACAGACTGTCCACGTATGAGGACAAGAAATTCACAGCTTTATACAAAAAAAAAGAAACAACTGTCCACTGCAAATGACATTCCATAAAAATTTTTAAGAATGCATCTGAAAAAACTGTTGCATCACGATGTTTCCAATATAAGCAATTATTTAATTTAAAAAAGCCAAAACTCAAAAACCTGTGGGGCTCCTGGGTCTTAGGAGGTTAAGTAAATTGCCATGAGATAATTTCTATTTTGATTTTTACGCCATATAAATAAAATTTGATTTGTTTTTATTTGAAAGTCATTTTAACCCTTAAACCTGCTGCTGTGAATTGTCGTCTGTTTCAGTGTCATAAAAGCTGCTGTGAGTATGTGCTTTTGTTCCTTTTCTTCGGTGGTTTTGCTTTAGTGTGCGATTTTAACAATCTTATAAATTCACAGCAAGCCACACTGTACGACATGAATTTGGGGACGAAATGAAGCCTGCTGTGTGCACTTTGTACAATGCTGTGTGTAGATCGCACGAAGAAAACGCAAGCTGAATCTCAGCCTACGACGTACGTGAGTTGACGTAAATGCGCAAGAATAATACATCATCAGCGTGCGCAATCCATCCATTAAAAACAAAAATGCGAAGAAGTAACGGAACACTCACCCTTGTGGCGTTTAAATGTGTGGATAAGAAGTCAAAAAAAGGAGGAGGAGGGGAATACGAACGTGGTTGTTACTCGGAAACGAGAGGCTGACTTGGGATGCCAATTTTTCAAAGAGAGCTTGAAGTAAATACTTGTTAGCATCTGTTAGCATTTAACGTTAGCATTTACTGTTGTGGTCTGTCATTTTCATTGTGGCGCTGATCAGTACGTCATTTCACATTGCATTTCTATTGGTCAGTTAGCTGACGTAGGTCACAGCAGCAGTCACACTGTGAGATGATCACCCCAAATTTCTGACAGTGTCAGAATTTTGTCGCAGGCTGTCTTTGGTCGCAAGACCATGATGACAGCCATCCTTGAACCTGTCTCACAGTGCAATGTAGGACCACCGATTTAGGGCCAAGACCAAAGATATCACCACGATTCTCTCATGATTACTATCTTTCGTCTGAGATGGCACAGTATGTGCACATTTTCTCAGAAACAACACTCAGTAACATTTTTTACGTCTAGTTTTGCAATTTTTACAAATATTTTCAGATGCTAAACTTCATAAACAGACATTAAAATGCTTATGGACGTGCATCTATTGCCTACTTTACCTTGCCTTTGTGGTCACATGCTCATATATAGGGCTTTTAAAAGCTCAGATGTTAAAGTTTATTGTTTATCTAATGTATCTGAATATATCAGATACTAATAATCATAACAATGTGAAAACACGGTCCAGTTATTGGTATGTTTGTGTTGGTAAATGAAGGGTTCTGGGTCGTTCTTTCTGATTTGAGTGAGTGAATGAATGTTAAATGGGTGGAGGGGTGGAGGCAGTGACAGGTACGGAGGTGGATTCAGCTTTGAGGCTTTTGAGTCAAACCGAGCAGCGCCGGTGTAAACACACCACTGGTCCCACAGAACCCAGACTGACCTCCATCACCGGTCATCACTCACAAATTCTGTCTGTTCTGTGTTTACTGTCAACACACATGAGAGGCCTTTGCATGCACAGACTTTGTTTATTTGTCTTTTTTTTCTTTTGTCTCTTTTCCTTTTGGATAATAAGATCCTCTGCAGAGGGGAGGCACATTTTGCAGGTACTTTGTTGGAGGATTCTTGGACTAATTGCTCTGAAACTCAACGCAGCGGGTACTGTCACAGCTTCACTTCAAGTGGAAAAGTATTTATAGTTTGTACTTAAAGTGTGTGTGTTTGGGCTGGGAAACACAGTTATCTTTGTTCGTCTAAGTGCCTCTTTCCTAAAACACTCCCTGTACTGTTCTCATGCAGTTATTGCAGTTAACAAAGACAAAGAACTAAAACCAGTAGAGGAAAAACGATTAAACTATGAAAAGACTGATAAGAATTGGAGATAAGCTAAACTTTGTTGTCATTTTTTTCTTAACGTTAGTGGTTCATAATTGTATAAGAATAAACAAATTGGGACATTTAATAAACACTATTTTCATACTTTTTTCATCCTACCTTATTCAGCTTCCTCATAACACTTGAAAATATTAACACTAAAACTAAATCAAAACTAAAATAATGATAATAATAATAATAATAATAATAATAATAATAATAATAAACATTCATTTCATCAAAGTAAAAATAAAAATGAACCTATTATGTTCTTCTGAAATGACTGACACCATTTAATCACAGAAACCAAACTCAAAAACTACATAAAAAAATAAATAAATAAAAAAGAGCTCTATGTATTTATTAATAATAATATGTTTTTTCAATTTAATTTTTTTTTTCAGATTCAGATACAGAATACTTTATTAATCCCAGAGGAACAGGAAAGAGATGATAAATATTACCAAAAAAAGTCAATAAAAATAAATCTATAACTATCTAAAAAAAATAAATAAAGAAAATTAAAAAGTGTGTGTGCGTGCGTGCGTGTGTGTGTTTGTGTGTGTATGCCTCTATATATATTTCTTTGTAATATTGATATTTTTTCCCACTTTATGAATGTCTACTTCAATATATTATCAATATGATAAGTTAAGCAAATATATATGAATAAGTGCAAAGTATGTGTGTGATTAAAATGTTTGGGTTTTTTTTACATCAAGTGTCTTCAGGATCTGAAGTGTGCTGCAGCAAAAATGTTTCCTCTTCCTTCTTCTGAATCTCTTTTCTTGTTTTCCGTTCACTTTTGATGCTCGTCAAATTGCAAAAAGTCCATGTTCTTGTTAATATCAAGTGACAAGTGCTGAGCAGTGACATGGCCTTGACACTGCAGAGCTGCACTGATTCCACTCAAAGGAAAAAAGAAAAAGAGTGAGGAAGGCAATCTGATAGGAATGCTGCTGGAATTCCCCGGAATCTCCCCACTTCCCTCCCGCCACTTTCCCCCATTACTGTTCACGATCCATAAGGAGCTATAACGTGCAGCACAATGGACAAGGGGAGCTATTCTGCGACCATAATGCAAGGAAACGTTACCTCAGTGCAAAAAATGTCAGGACTATAGAGGCCCCCGGTCCTGGAAACAATCAGCGAGGAAGCCGAGGCAGGTGCCCACCTCCTGTGAAAATATCCTACTGCGACGTGCAGAGGGAAGGGCTGGGCGTGTCGCTGTCGACAGCAGCAGCAGGCCAGAGGAGCAATTAAACCATAAAGTCATAACTGCTCTACACCACAAATCACTGCATGCAATAACAACCACACTGCGCAGTTCAGAGCGCAGACGCACGCATGAAACACACACACACACACACACACACACACAGACGTGATGGACGGACGGGGTCACTGCTCACACCATGCAGGGCTGGGCCGATACCGATACCCACTGTTAGCAACAAGACTGACAAATGACACTGAACCAATGTAAATTTGCAGTAAAAGGGAAAATCTGGACACTAGTATTAACTCAAAAACAATTCAACTACAATTCAGTAACATTTCAAATGCATTTAAGGGGAATTTTTATATTGAACAGGATGGATTAGAATTAATAAGGAATAGTAAATAAATAACTGCTCACACTTCTTTCATTTAATATTGAACAGCTGTCACTCAGTGTGTAGAACCAATCAGATGGTGCTGTGGGTGGGACATTACATGCACTGAGTCAGAGCCAAGGTGATTCACCTTTATTTTATTTTATTACCCCGCCCTCCGAAGGAGAGGCAAGGGCTCGGTTTGTTTCTTTGTTTGTTAACTCGTTAGCAGAAAAACTATTGGTTCAATCCATACCAAACTGGGTTTATAGATTGCCAGAACTTTCAAATGGAACAGTACTTGGGCCCCAACTGATGACATTTCACAAGATCACGGGAAGAGAAAAACAGACAAGAACACGTATTGAGAAACGGCTTTTAAGTTAAATGAATGTGACACAGGGTGGTTGCAGTGGCATAATGGTTAGCACTTCCACAGCACAAAAGGTCTGTTGAGTTTACCTGCATGTCATGTGGTTTCCCCTGCCATTAAAAATAGTTACATATTGGTTAATTCTCCTGTCATTGCCCCAACCACATTTCTTCAACAGTTGCTAACGACGACTGGCATTGGTTTCTGAGTACCTTCAATGGCAGCTCACTGCTCCTACTGTGTGAAATGTGCTAATGCTAATGCTACATACTGTGTGTAGTAGGATGGGTAAAATGCACAGATTAAATTTCCCTATGGGGAAAATAAAGTGAGTTAACCTTTGACCTTTAAAACTCTTAAAAATTTTACTATGCTGCTGAACTGAGACAGGGATTATTTCTCATCTGTTATTGGTGTTGTGTTGAAGCTGCAATAAATATGCATGATAAAATGAGATACTGCAATACCCATTTAGTTGGATTTCATTTGTATTGAAGCTCTGCAAAAATCACATATTTATTAAATTAAGTTTTCACATTATTAAGGACTTCAGTTATATCACAATAGTTTGTGATTATTCTTGATCAATTCTTGATCATTTCAGCTCTACTTGTTTCTGCAGTGTAATCTATAACATTTCTTTCTTTAAGTATTACATGAGCTCATTCCTACATGTTCTGTCATTTTGTCAAAATATAAATCTGATTTGTAAGGAGAATCTAAAACTGTTAAATTAATATAAGGAAGTCCTTGCTTTACCAATGTAACCAGTCCAATCCCTTAGCCAATGAGATCATCAACATGCAGAATTTTACTGTCTCCAAGGACTGACCATAGATAAACTACCTGCTCTTGAATTCAGCGGTGTTATAACAGACACACACCCTACACTTCTTGTCTGAGACATGATACTTGATGACGATCTTGGCTCCGAACTTGTGTATCGTTCAATAAATTACAGGGCTATTAGAAGCTCAGCGTACTGTATTTTCTTTTTGTGTGCTGTTTTTTTTTCTTTTCTTTTTTTATCCGGCATAATGAACAGCTCGGCGTCCCACGAGGACCGACAGGGATCAAACCTCGGCGGCCTCCCAGAGGACTCCCTTTAATGTCTTTGTGATCCGTGGATTTGATACCCTCCCTCCTTAAAATTAGATCCCACTACATCCATTAGTCACAGAAGCCTGTTAATATGGCTCTTCAGAGGGAGGGGACCCCCACATAAAGCTCTATACCAGCCCATTGTAACTGTGCATTCCCATTTGGGTATTATACCCACAGCCAACGTGCTCCAAGTCTGGGCACGACTCAGTGAATTTATCTGTTTATAACCAGTGTTGTGCAAGTTACTTCCAAACTGTAACACATTACAGATCACTTGTTACTGTTATTTAAAAGTAATTCCTTACTTTACAATATTACTGTCTCATAATTATAATGTGTTATGTGACTCCTGTATTACTTTTGAGTTACATATAACAACCTCTGAATACAAGTACTTGTACAGGACTCCCATTAGTACAGTCCTGCTCCTGCTGTAAGTCTTTTATTCCAGTCTATGTCGCCACTTTTATTCTTCACAGATGGACGCCGAATGATTCAAGGTTCATGATTCAAAGCGTTTATTGTCATAAAGCACAGTGAGAAAACATGTTCCCAGTACTGTGCAGAGTGTCAAATAAATAAAAACAAGAATAAATAGATAAAAAGGATAAAAATAGAACCAGATAGATAAAATAGTGCAAACATACACAGTGCAAATGTAAATGGTGCAGTTCTGTCTGCATGACTGAAGACGTAAACTGGTAAATACAGTTGCATCAGGTAGTGCACTTGGACTTCTGCAAAGGATACATCTGTGGATCCTCTGGCAGGCCTCCTCTTTCCTCGAGCTGCACTTTAGGAATTAAGACATCCTTAAAGATGGTGCATGGAGAGCAATTTGTGGGTCAAGCAGGAGGAGCAAGGAGGCGAAATAAGAGGAGTCTTTGGTGGAATTGTCCCAGATTTGTAAATAGACCACTCACTCCAAATACCTTCTTCCTGTGTCAGAAAATACAAGTATCAAAATACAGATGCACTAATGTTATTCAGAAACATTGATGTGCATATGTGGTTTGCAGGATTTTTCCCCTGGCAACTGGTTTGAAATAATTGCCCAAAAATGATCATTTATTGGAGCCAAATGCTGCCGAGAATGACCTTAACCCATAAAGACCCAGTGCTGCTTTTGTGGTAGTTCACAAATGATTTTTTTTTTTTTACCTTTCTTCAGTGATTTATCACAGTTTACTCAAATATTATGCTGTGCATTTTGCATTTTTAAGTGAAAATCCAATATTTTCCATATAAATGTACTGATTATGTAGATGTTCATAAAAGGTCAGATTAAAGTTGAGGGTTATTATACCCCAAAAAAAGAGGAAAAAGATAACTTTTTTGTGCAAAACATATCATTAAGGGAACATAAAATAAGCGTCTCCAACCATTGTCATTGATTAACTTTGTGGATATAACTGGTGAATCAATGTTGTAGAACACAGGTGTCAAACATATGGTCTGTGGGCCAAAACCGGTCCGCCAAAGGGTCCAATCTGGCCCGTGGGATGAATCTGTGAAATGCAAAAAAATACACTGAAGATATTCAGTTCAGGTTCCACATACAGACCAATACATTCTAAAGTGGATCAGACCAGTAAAATACGATCATAACAAGTGATAAATAATGTCAATTCCACATTTTTCTCTTTGCTTTAGTATAAAAAAGGAAAATTACATGAAAATGTCTACATTTAGAAACTAACCTTTCACAAAAAATGTGAATAATCTGAAACCTGAAATGTTCTAAGAGAAGTAAGAGTAATTTTTATCAATATTCTGCCTGTTATTAAATGTTTGTGTATTTGTAGATCCACTGTGATCTGTAAGTTTTGTGTGTAAATGACAAAAAGAAGCATAATGTTGTTAAAATTACACCTATATTTCTTAAGACATTTCAGGTTGTTAATGTTATCCACATTTTTAGTGAAACTTTGTAGACGTAAATATTATTATGATGTAATTTTACATTTTTCCATTGTTATTATTTTACTGGTCCGGTCCACTTCAGGTCATATTGGGTTTAATGTGAATGACGGAGTTTCCACGGTAACTACAGAGTCTCTGAACGTCCAAATGGGTCATATCTGATGACCATGAAAAGATGACAAACTGCATTTTGCACCAATTATTTACATGTATTGACAGGATTAGTGGATCAACAGGTATTAAACATTTTATATCAGTGAATGACTTTGATCGCTTGTGGATGTTTGGGCCTGTTTATGGGTTAATTTTGCAAAATTAAAATCGAGTTCAGACCAGTACGGCAAATGAACTCTTAATTCAGCTGAGGATGTCCGTTTTACTGCGTCACCCTCCAAACGGAAACCCAAACAGGTGAAACATGAACCCAAAAACCACAAAGCATCACAGATCCATCATCCAGAATATGAGCTGATGTGGGAGCTGGAGGTCAAAAAGCCAAACATTGTGTGACTACATGTGTTCGTGGGTGTGTGCATGTGTGTGTTTATCACCGGTTAACATCTCAAGAGGGAGCAGTGGCATTGTTAATACATGCTCGTTTTGTGTTGCACTGAGTGACAGACGGCGTGGAAATGTACGTTCCTGGTTTTTGGGAGGAAGGTGGCAGCGGGTGGGTTTACTTTAAGGAAATGACACTTTCTCCCAAAAGATCTCAATCTGGTGGAGCACACTGCCAGGCACAACAATGTGGTGCTGAAAAAGGGAGTGGGATACGTTACACTCCCCTGGGTGGCCCGGTTCCGAGCAGAAGGAGTGGTCCGACTGGTGGCTCTGATAAGCACCTGCCGCAAGGTTGGGATGAAGAGGAGGAGGAGAGGGGAGTACGAAGTGTTCTGATTAAGTGTTCTGAGTGGACCTGCATGATGTCACCCACCACCGAACCCTCCCCAGGGTGGAAAAGGTGGAACCGTTCAGAAAAAAATGAAGTAGAAATCTGAGTCATTTAAGGTGCAGTGCAAGAAAAATTAGTCTAAAAAGTGTCTCTGTTTGTGGATTAATGAGGAATAAGAGGAAGGATTCATGTATGCACGCATATATCTATATTATGAAGTGAGTAATTACATCTAATGGTAAATGTGCAAAAATGTGTAAAAATCTGAATAATAAAATTTATATTAGATTAGATTAGATTTATGACAGCGTATTTGTGCCACATAAGAAAATAAAAACATTTGTCACTATGAGAATAAAGTCGTAAAGTCTCGATAAAACCCGTAAATTTATGAGAATAAAGTCTAACACAAAAAGAGTCATAATATGAGAATAAAGTCGTAGTTTTTAAAAAACCTCTCATAATTTAACGAAAATAATGTCGTACTTTTACGAGATTAAAGTTGTAATATTTTGAAAATAAATTTGCAATAGTGCGATAAAAAGTAATAATTTAGAAGTTGTAAACCTAACCCTTATTTTATGTTCAGTTAATGATTAAATTTTGCAGAAAAATATGATCTTTTTCTTCAGTTTTCTCCTTTTTGGATATAATAATCCTTATCCTTAATTTAAGTTTAAAGGAACATCTACATATTCAGTACATTAAATAATGGAAAACACCAGCTTTTCACTTTAAAATACAAAATACAGAGCATAATATTTGAGTAAACGGTGAGAAATCACTGAAGAAAGGTTAGAAATAGAGAAAAGTTCATTTGGGAACTTCCACATGACAGTGGATGGACACACTTGGTTTATGTTCAGTTAATGATAGATTTTGTTGAAAAAGTCACTTTTTTTATATATAAAACCCTCAGCTTTAATCTACATGATGAGTAAATTAAATATAGGAAAATACCTGATTTTCATTGAAAAAATGCCAAATAAAGAAGATAATATTACAATAAATAGTGATAAATTACTTAGAATGTTAAATATGGAGAAAAATCTATTTAGGAAGTGCCACAAAAGTAGCTCTGGGTCTTCATGGGTTAAGTTAACTGACAATATAAGAAAGCATATTACAGGTTACAAGACACTTATTAATAAAACATATTTGCTGTTACAGTTTAGTTGCAAAAACACTTAACTTCTGTGAGCGAGCGTTGCCTGAAGGCCTCAATAATAATAGGAGCAGTTGGCATTGTGATTTGTTCCATCACTAACATGACGTCCCAAAACAAACCATGAAACCTGACCACTGCCTCTTACTGATTCTGATGTTTGTACTATCACTTATTGTGTAACCGGACTCCAGCAGTGTTTGGAGGAACTCTATCCTGGTGCTGTCACGGTGGAGTGGGAGTGTGGGACGGCCAAGCACCAGGGCCGTCACCCGCTCAGATCCTAATTACAGAGGCCAACTGTGGGACACGGAGGCAGGAGGACATGCCTGGACATGTGCGGCGAGTCCAACGCCAGGGCCCCCTAATATAGACGCACACAGACAGACACACACCGACACACAAAGACACACACCTGTAACTGGGCCTCAAACACTCCGGTCCGTCAGTCAGTGTGTGTGTCTGAGGTACGGTTTAGACGTTCCACCATGGAAAACGTTTACTCAGGCTTCTGAATTGTTCACTGGGTGTGGTCTACCTCAATGATCGGTGAATTGTGAAAAACCATAAAAAGTATTGTTTCATTTCCTTCAGCTGACCTTCCTGTGATTGACAAACGGCTTTACACACCAACTCCCACCTAAAGTGTACTGAACTACAGCTGCCATGGGAGAATCAGCTGAAGCATGCAGCCCTTTTTATTTTTGTTTCTGCACATAATTGTTAACAATCTGCCTCCTCTCCACTCAGTGAACGAGAGAGACAGCAGTGGTGGAGAGAGCAATAGATTCAATAAGGAGAGCATGCATTAGTAAGAAGAAAAAATAACATTATTTATGACTTTATCACAGTGGTTATTGTCATAAAAACACAAATGAACAGACTGGAACATTTGCAAAACTCTGTAGGATTGTTCTAGATCCAATGTACAGCACAGGTACTACTGTGGACAGGTACTACTGTGGACAGGTACTATTGTGGACAGGAACTACTGTGGACAGAGTACCACTG
The DNA here is from genome assembly GCA_037367365.1 of Apogon talboti. Classification (NCBI taxonomy): domain Eukaryota; kingdom Metazoa; phylum Chordata; class Actinopteri; order Kurtiformes; family Apogonidae; genus Apogon; species Apogon talboti. Next base: position 2,294,588 of record JAPQRQ010000016.1, read on the forward strand.
TGGACAGATACTACTGTGGATGGACAGATACTACTGTGGATGGACAGGTACTACTGTGGACAGGAACTGATGTGGACAGGTACTATTGTGGATGGGTACTACTGTGAACAGATACCACTGTGGACAGATACTACTGTGGAAAGGTACTAATGTGGACAGGTACTACTGCAGACAGGTACTAATGTGGTCAGGTACTGTAGACAGGCACTATTGTGGACAGGTAGTACTGTGGACAGATACCACTGTGGACAGATACTACTGTGGACAGGTACTACTGCGGACAGGTACTACTGTGGACAGGCACTATTGTGGACAGGTACTACTGTGGACAGGCACTATTGGGGACAGGTACTACTGTGGACAGGTACTACTGTGGACAGGCACTATTGTGGACAGGTACTACAGCGGACAGGCACTACTCTGGACAGGTACTACAGTGGATGGACATGTACTCTGCGTCCACACGCCTGTTTGTTAGCGTGTGACTGTGCCTGTGTTCGGCGGCGGCGGTCGGACACAGGCGAGCGACTCCTGACAGGCATCTCAAACCCGTCCTGCCCTCTCCACCGTGTGGCCTCGCCGATAATGGGAACCTGATCGGAGGGAGAGCAGA
>JAPQRQ010000016.1:2302964-2317056 GCA_037367365.1 Apogon talboti
GTATGAGTTTGGTTATAGTTTGGCTGCTGTTTGTGCACATCATGTGATATCTGCAGCATTCCACCGTGACAAACACCATAGCAGCATCTGGGTTTTGGTGCAAGGGATTCAGGCATCATGAGATGTCCAATTAATTGTTTTTTTTGTTTTGTTCTTCTCTCTTCTGGGGAGTCTCTCAGCACATGGCGCCTCGACAGATGACCGATTTCCAGCAGGTCACCACAGAGCCTGGCGCTACTGCCAGCAGTGTATTGTAAGCTTCAGTCGCACAATTTATATTTTCTTAAAAAGAAAAATATTACCAGCAATATATATTAAGCCTTTTTAAAGTAGTTTTAATGGGATTTGAACAATGTTATTTTTCCTTGTATGTTGTAGTTAACGTACCTAACAAGATGTCTTTAGTCCAGAAGTATGAACATATTGTTTAAACCTAAAGTGGTTTGAATGTTCTATCCATTTAATAGCTGTCAGTCTTTGAGGTAAATACATTTAATTGTGTAGCAGTCCAGTACATGTCACTTAATTACTTTACTGTAAGTGTGTGTTACTGTACATATACCAGGGAAATTAATTTACTCATTTTAGCCTCACCGCTTTCTTACTGTCAACATGAAATCAGAGTATGCACCTTTTGTTCTGCTTCTCATCTTGGAGAATTGGCATTTCAACGTAACGTGAACTTTTCTTTTTCTGGTTTTTACTGTGCGTGGCATACTCAAAACTGTTAAAATAAGTGGGATCTCAACAACCCATATTTTTCATTTACTTGTGTGATGATTGTCATCGTAGTAGCAGTTCTGAGTTGTCTAACTTGTTTGCTCAGTTAATGGTTGTCATTTTAACACCAGTGATCCATGCCATATTGTTGGGTCTATCATGCTTCTCGTTGCAGTCTAACATTAAAAGGCTTTATTACAATTTTTTGTAATTGTTTTGGGTCTAATTAACTACTGCTTTTCATTCATTATATTTGGCACAACATTGATAACCATACATATCACTGATTAGTTTTGTTCACATAAGACTATCAGAGCATTCCTGCAAACTCCTTGGAAAAAAAAACCAAAAATAAAACAATTGGAAGCCATGAATGAACACTTTTTATTTAGGCCACTGCTGTCTAACTGTACATTCTTAGGCCTTACAGTGCAAAAACAAAGAAAATTCATTACTCTTTAGTTATAAAGTCACAGTTCACAGCTCATCCTTCCACAGTTTCCTTCTCATGTACAAAAATACATGAACTAATATGACTGTCTGTCCATGAGGTCAAGAAGAGGTCTAGAAAGGACGTCCCTTCAGCTTTCCTTCACTCTGTGTATTCAGGAGTCATGTTGAGTTGAAGTAAGTCATTTCCTCTCTGCACCACCATTGTTATGTTGTCACTACTGCGGACGGCCTGGTAAATCTCCTCGGAGGTGTACACCTTTGTTCCGTTGATCTCTAGCACAACGTCTCCTGGTAACATCCCAGCTCTGAAACGAGTAGGATGATCCCAAGGGTTATCAGCGGGGCATTCCCACACATTTTTACAGTTTCAAAGCATTTATGTGGCTGCTCAAGCCTCAATAAAATTAATTTATAGAGGTGAACTTTTACTAGTTACTGTAAAAACATTAAGTGGTCTCTACAGGTTTCATCAAGTTAAAATTAAGAATTTAACAATAATATGAAAATAATTTAAAACCCATTTCATCTTGTATTATCTGCTACAATTTTATTTTATTATTAATTTCTTATCCACCCAATATTGACACAGATTGAATAAGTTCCTATTTTTTGTCTTTGTAACATGTTGAAATGTCAAGTTTTTCTAAACGCATTTATAAGAGACTGAAGTTAATGCAACTTTATAACTACAAACAGTACAATCTAATGCCTACGACATAATGTAATCAGTATTTAAGACCTGTTTAAATGTCATTTAAGACGCATTGAAGTCAGATGACTGTCAGACTTAAGGAGCAGAAGAAACACCTTAAACCACTGACTTTCAAGCATTAGGGAAAACTGATGGTACTTACATTTGTATTAAAATGGCTTTGGGCAAAAAGTGATATAGCAGCACAAAGTGCAGTGTCTTAGTATAAAATTACAATTCCACGACTTTGCAAAAGACTATTTTACTACTTTACAGACTTGGGAAAATGATATCTTAAAATTTCATGACTTCTTTTTTTTTTTTTTTAGTTTTTCATGACCTCCTTTTATTGTATAGCTACTGTTAGTACTTGGTCTAATAACTAATAAGACAGGATAGAATCTGTTCTGCAAGGATGATGCACTTAGATAATGCATATTGTAGCTAAAATGCATCAAGAGGCTGTTTTTCACTTGTAGTCCAGATGTTACAGACCCTTTACATTTACAATATTAAATAGCGTCACAAATTCATAATTCATGCTGTGTAAAGCTCAGTAACATGTTTGCTGCTTCATGTCTACTAGCTGGTTAACTCTTACAAATATGGTACACTGAAACTCTGACAACACCTTGTTCTGACTCAAGTGCTTCTGCATTTTTGTTCTGCTTTGACTAGAGCAGAGGAAGCAAGTAACACTGTGCACTTGCACCAAAGTAATCTTTAAGGACAACTTTTCTTTACTTTTTGCTCCTACATCCTTTGCCCTTGGCCTGCTCACCTGTTGGCTGGGGATCCCAGGATCACTCTGTGGATCAGGATACCATGTGACACCTCAGGGAACATTGGATCTCTCATCTTCAACTCGGCAATAATACTGGAATAAAAAGACAGACGTACATGGCTGTTAACACACGGTGCCAGAGGTTGTGTAATTATCACAGTTTGTTAGATATTTACCTCGGTGTCAGTGTAAGCATCATGACGCCAATGTATCGCCGTTTATTCTCTGACCCACCCAACCAGGAACCTTGGAGAAGACGGACAAAAACACAGTGGATTAAAACAACCACAGACAAACGGATCACATTTTATTCACAGACTGCGCTTACTTTTTCTTTTTGCTGCCTGGTCGAGGAACAGTCTCAGGCGGTCCGCTGGGATGGCGAAGGAGATCCCTGCAGTGACTTTCATGGTGTTTATACCAATGACTTCACCATCCTGAGCAGAAAAAACAATCAGATTCAGATAAAAACTAGACTGTGCATCTATTTATTAAAAATGTGTTTTACCTATAAAGACTAGTAACAGCCTCATGCAAAAACAACTTTGTCCTTAAATGCCACATTCACCATTAGTTAAGTATTTTGTTTTTTCTTTTATGTACAAATCTAATTTCTCAGTGGTCCAGACCAATTGTACAGGTCAAGTGTAACTAGTTTGATGTACTTCTGACCTAATTACTTTGAAGCAGTGGCGGATCTAGACAGTTTTATATGGGGTGGCAGCAGGCCTTGGCTGGGTGGCATGGGAACGTCCTCAGTGTGGTATGTTCAGCCCCATATGTATAAACGGAGTCAATAACACGTTTAAACTATTTACTGAATTGTTATGCAGTAGAGTAGAAATTTGCTTCATCTTTAGTTTTATCATAATTACTGATAAAATAATATACATATAAAGCTTTACATATCTAACCTTATAACAAAGGCTTTTAATGAAAATGTTATTTTATTGAGTAACATGTTATGTCACTGCACTGGATTCTAGTATATGGAAAATAAAACCATACCGTGTGGTCCAGATGACATAAGGGTGGATCCTCTGACTCCCTGCCATCACATCTGTCTCCTCAGCATCTGCTTCTGTCCCTCTGTCACAAACCAACTCTTCATTTTCATCCCTCACATTGACATCATCTTTTTCCTCTTCTTCCCTTCCTTCCTGGTCTGTTCCTCTCTCAGTGGTCCTCTTCAGCTCTGACCCTCCTGGCTTCTCTACCATTCTTATTTTCTCCTTCACTTCTCTCCTTCTCTTCCTCCTCCCCCCAAAATAACTAGTAATGATCTTACTTTTTACTTTTTCTTTTCATTGTGGCCTGCAAGTGTCAACATATGAACATTTCAGGGTTAAAATCCTTGTATTTTTCTCACTGTATTTGTTATTTTCCCAGTTTCAGTAAGGACGTCACCTGCTTTAACTGTACAGGCTTATTGGTGCGATATCACATTGTCAGTGAAACTTAACCCCCTGAAACAGCGACCCTCTGAATGAACGGACGGAACCTTTAGCGTATATTCCGTCCATTACACATTTAACTTAACTTTAACTCTGTGTGTTAGGGAAACTGACTTCACCTGAGAAAGCCGGGCGGCTCAGTTGCTCCACTCTGCCGGCTTACAGGTTTGTGTGTAGCGCAGGAGGTCCGGTCGTTACACAAGCTCCGCGAGTTTGATGCAGGGGCGGAGCTAAGTATATAAGGGGCCCGAGATTATTTTTACAATAATTTTTTAGTGAATTCATCTTTTATTTAAATACTTTGAGAGGCTTTAGGGAATAGTGCTAAGTTGTTTTTGTGGTTTTTTTGTTCAGTATAATTTTTAGAACATAAACTTAGGGGGGACAGCTGGGGAGGCAGTTGCCCCCCTATAGATCCACCCCTGCTTTGAAGCAATCTTGAGTTTGAAAACCTTAAAGACTTTGGGATTTTTTGTTCTGGTGACTCATCTGGTGGCACAGGTCATATTTATCATGTTTCTTACAGTTTTCTGATGTTGCAGGTGTTTGCTGAATCATGGCACACTCATTCAAGTCTATTGTACTATTCTTGCATTGGCCCACTGTGTAAACACACATATTTCTCTACAATACAATGATGTTTATTATTTTATCTATACACGATGTGCACATGCAATTTTCATTGAAGGTAATAAATGGCTGTAGCAACTGACAAAAGCTAAATAATGAAATTTGTATAAAAACAAAGTTCATTTCCTGCTGTATTAACCAGTGTGTACCGTACAATGCATTAAACACATCCTGTCCCTGTTTCTGTTTCCACCAGTCTCAACAGGTTTGGAGACATTTGTGATGACCAACATCTACACAGGATCACTGACTCACCAGATTAATCAGGGGACCTCCAGAATTTCCAAACTGCAAAAAAAACACATGACACATTACTGAGTCACAGCAAATCGATTCCAGATTGTTATCATTATTATGATATTTTTCAAAAATGTTAGATAAGATAATAAAATGCTTACATCAATGGCTGCATCTGTCTGTATGTAGTCCATGTTGGCGTTCGACAGGCCCAGCTCTTTACTGCCTCTATGCGCTGAGCTGACGATTCCTGACGTGATTGTGTTTCGTAGAGCAAATGGACTTCCCATAGCAACCACGAACTCTCCTTGGCGCACATCAGACGACCGTCCAAGGGTGAGTGTGGGCAAAGAATTCTGTGAGTCAGGGAACAGGAACAAACACAATGTTCAGCAGTAGTTATTTATTGTATCCAAATACAGTTTCTAATTTTTTTATATTAATTTTCTCTAATACATAAATGTTAATAAATAATGTTGGTTTTGGTTCTGCAATAAAAATACTGTGAACAGCATAAAGCATGAAATAGACTTGAACACACCTTGTCATAACAAATCAACAGCCTAGTTTGACACTCTTTTCTTGTCATTCACTTTTCATTTTCTGCATCTGTCTCTACTGATTGTCAGTTTGGTGTGAGCTGATAGAGGCAAAGACATGGCTGCAGTCTGGTGCTGACCTTTGCAGAGATTTTGATGGTGGCGATGTCTGCCACGGGATCGACATCTTGCACGGTGGCTTGGTACGTCTCTCCATTGGTGAGTTTGACACGGACACCCCTCTTGTTGGCTACGACATGGGCGTTTGTGACGATGAGACCATCGCTGCTGATGATGAAACCAGAGCCATTGGAAACTGCCACTTCTCGTCCTGAAAATGGCTGCCTGTAAAGCAGTTAAAACATATAATCTATAATCTGAGTGGGCACATAATGGGAAACACTGTATTATGTCTTGATTCCTGGTTTAAGAGATTAGACAGGCACCTTTAATTGTATTTAGTCTGTATGTGTTCCTAGAAAATACAGTGCCTCTTGTGTACTTTTGAGTCATCAAATTTAACAAATGTATTTCAAAGATTTACCTGGTATTGTGCTTTAGTGGCTCAAATATCTTACCAAACAAAATTAGATATAATTGTATCTCTACATAGATTCCTTAGTGTAAATTATTATTGAGTATTGCATTTGAATAATAGGATTTTTTTTTTTTTAGTTTTGGGTGTTTTCTGTTGATAATATGCTTCACCAACTACCATATTGGTAGTTATATTGTGATTTTTATATATCAGAAAAATAAAAATATTCTTTAATTCAGTAAATACAAACATCTGGATAGAACAACCGTTAATAAAAATGACAACACTTGAAGAGATAAGGGACGGAAAATGTGTACGTGAAGACAATTTGGGTCCAATTTACAAACTTTTTCTCCACCTAATCCATAAACTCAATTCATTAATAAACTCACCTGCCCACGATTTCAATGTACACCACAGCTGGAGTGGACTTTTCGACAACATCTGCAATAAAGTTGTATTTATACCGGGGGCTGTCGGGTTTAAAGGGGGAGGCACAGTGGGCTGACGGCAAAATGCGTTCAATGAACCGTTTCCTGTCCTCCTTATCGTCCCTTTGAGTGTCCACAAGTACCGCACCGCACAGTCCCAAACCCACGGACACTGACTTGAACAGATGAGAGCCGCTGCTGTCCCGACCACCGCTGCCTCTGTCCCGGGCAGGAGCTCTCCTATCCAGGCTGCTGTTTCCGTTTTCTGTCCTGTGGTTACAGGTGACCACAGAGGACACTCGGCTCACTGACCTGTCCGCCACAGAGGTAACCCCCCGGCTGTGTCTCTGAGAGGGTCTGCTCAAAGCTGTGAGAAAACACCTCCCGACAGCAGTTGCTGCCATGTTGCATCACTTCACTCACACCGGTTCAAGGAGTTTTTAGAGAGCGGAAATTCCTTCCTAAATATCTTTACAGCAGTAACGACGCCTTTTGTAGAATCCGTTAAACTGTTGACTGTCCGTAAAATGTAAACAAAACTGTTTTATTAACTACTCTAAATTTCAGCGGTATCCACCCCTGTCAGAAAGCATAAATTAACCAAACAGGATATCTAATTCCGGAAGTTTGTTAGTGTTATGAGCATGCGCAGCTGTCTACTTCTTCTTCGGGTTTTTTTGGCGGTTGGCAACCAGTTTACCAGCATTCCCGCCACATACTGGGCTGGTGTGTTATCAAATATGGTCAGAAGGAATATTTATAATGGCGATGTAAACTAGTTACAGTATATTCTCGCCAATAAGCTAGTTTCTCTGAGAAAGGTGAAAAGCTGATTTGATACTCTTTTAGAGGGTTGGTCTAAGATGTTTACTAATGACAATACTTTACCATCTCTACTCAATACTGCAACTGATTGGTTCCTCTGCTCCCTACAGTAACAATACTATTAGGACATGCTGTACTGTCTCAAACCGGTTACAATGGGAAAACATTCCTGTTGGGTGCTTGCGGACCCTGTGAAGGCAACCTGTTTCCTCTCTTCTTCCCCCAATCACATTCCTGCACCAGCCAACAGCTTTTTGAATGTTGTACAGATGTCTACCACTCTCACTTATATCCCACTGCTCCTGCCATATTTTAAGAACTTGTTTATGGTTGTATGCCTTTCCCTCAGCTTTACTAATTGGGATTTGTAAACTAATATTTGCGTCCTTTAACGAGCTATCTACTTTCCCTTCTATGGTCCGGTCATAATACTGCCCTCTATAGGAATAAACAAATACTAAAAAAAAGTTTCTATTAACTTGTCACCAGAGTGAAACAACAGAAAACATTTACACACACAGTTGCAATACGAAACAACATCTAAACCACCCTGACGAAAAAATGTTTTTCTTTTTATCTTTGGTGTCCTGTCGCTCCCAAAGTCAAGGAAACTCATTTCAAAATTGCATGGTTGATCTATCCTGCTAATGATTTTTTGTACAAAAGATTTTAGTTTGATGTGGATCCCTGTGTTTTTTGTTCCTCTGAAGCCGAAACCATTGAACATTTGTTTTTTTTATTGTTCACACAGCAATACATTTTGGGTTAATATCCACAGCTGGTTGTCCTTAAAAATTGCCAATATGACAATATATTATCTATTATATGGATTCATTAGATGTAAATATAAAAGATATTGCAAACGTTGCTATTATTTTGGGTAAATATCATATTCACTGTTGTAAGTGGAAGAACACTAACCCCTCCTTTAATTTGTTGACGTGTGATTTTGTCAAATACTTCCAATCACTACAATATATTGAAAATATGAACAAAAAAGCCAGAAAACTTTACTCTTGTATATCTAAGTTCTTGCTGTTTAAAACGTCTCTTGCTTTGGTCCTTAGTGCTCTTATTGTTCAGTCAGATTTGTTGGTTTTTATTCTGTTTCTCTATTTTCTTCACACTTCAAAATGTCTCAGTCTTTTTTAAAAATTTTGTTTCAGCTATTTTCAAAAGATCTATGTTTCATCATTCCACCATGGCTCCATACCTAATGTATTTCTGTTTTACACATCTGTAACCTTTTCCCATTCTTGTTCTGTAAATTTCTTTGTGTCAATAAAAAAATAAAGAAAACATTTACACATTCCAAGCGCTGCTTGGCCCCTACCAAGATGGTTGCAAACAAATCAGAAAGGGGTCTGGAAGAGGAAGTGACGTCTGTTTTCGGAAGTGACATCACATGAAGGCGGTCGGAGAGCGAATTTGAAATTTACGGGTGAGCAGTTAGTACTCACCTAAATAGACAACAGCAAATAGTTTCATTTTTGCAAGGATCATGGCGTCGTATCATAATTTAATTCAGTATTCAAAAAAACACGTTGAGTCTCCCGCTAAAGTGTTCGCGAAGCTGAAATCCAAAGTGCAGAGGGAAACGTACGAGGGGACCGTCAGAGGAAAGGATGCGCAATGTAACGCTGGAGAAAAACATGGATCTAACTTTCACACGCCCCGGAGGAGAAAAGAGATCTCCGGTGAGTTTAAGGAGAATCAGAGGGATGAACATACTCACGGCGAAGTTAAAGCTCTAACTCTTTCCCCAATACGGAGTCCTCAAAAAGGTATTGGATTTTTGTACTCGGAGTTTAATACAAGACCTGTTGAAAAATTACCTTATTTATCGGAAGTGGGGCACACTCTGACGCCAAGGAATGAATGCACACAGACGAAGAGAGCTTTCCTGGAGTCAACAACTCTGTCTTACCAGCCACCAAATGAGATACGCACAGAACAGCCTGGATTTACTGCACCGACGCAGTCGTCTGCAAAGAAGGTCAGCTGCAGAAAGAACGTTTTTAGGGAGGAATCTGCACCACACAGGGGTATTTTGTCTCCGGACACCGGGGTCTCTCCAGTTACGATGAGACTGAGGAAGAGAAAACTGGAACTACGGGAGTTGAACGAAGTTAGCAACAGAGCAGAGGAAGGTAAATGTAAGCCAAAGGAAAGGAAAACCACCCCTGCTTTTATTGAGGACAACATCTGCACGGATGATAGTGAGACATGTCCAATCCCCAGTGGTCCAGTGTTTACAATTCCAGCACAACTCACACATACAAGTGAGTCTGCTGCTTTGCTCTGAGCCAGATTTCTATGTTTACGTTTATTGTGTAGGTTAAACTGACCATTGGTTTTGTGTTCTGTACAGGGAGCAAGGTGGGATTAGACAGATTTCCCCTGATGTCTCCAGCCAAGATATTTGCTTACATGAAGGAAAGGGAGAACAAAACAGAGCAGATTGAAGTTCCCAAGGTCAGCAACACCACAAGGAAGCGGTTTGATGATGTTGGTGAGTGGACTGTAAAGCACAGAGATGCAGAAAAGGCTGAATTCAAGTTGTACATACACACATAGATTTACTCTATTAATCCTTAACAGGAAATTCATATATAAAGGCACAAGTCTCCTCAATGTAAATGTAAAATGGCACATGCTGATTTTGTTGCATTTCCTTGTCCAATTTGCAACTTTCATAGATCATCAGTGTCAGTCCGGAGATGAGCCAGACTTTACAGTATGTCCACCAGATGGAACGGAGGACATGTGTTTTGGAGGTGCTCATGAAAATATGCCTTCTGCCAGTCCGACCAAAATAGAGTCCTCTGACAACCAATCAGACACCCATCCTCCTGACAGTGAACCCCTCTCTGCGGTGCCGTCACAGCCCGTTTTGCTTGAAGATCCGCTTGTGCTTCGTTCACCTCGGGTTTCCATCCCAAAGAGACAGGATGAGATGGTCAAGCGCAACAAGTGGTTTCAGCATACAACATTCCCCACTGTAAGTAGAAGCCTATTTAAAAATCCATACCTTTTATGGATGCACATATATATCAGCATATAAGATGTCATGTCACTGCTGGCAGGAGCTGATATTAATGTGGCTGTGTTATGATAAAGGTGTTTTGTAAGGATGATTGAATTTGTGTCTATTCAAAGATAGTATGATAAGATGAAAGACGCTGTAATTCAGTTTACCTGTAGTCTTAAATATGCAGTTAATAACAAAATGGAGAATAAAAAAGTAATTGAATGGTAATGGTCAGCTGTAATGGTTAGTCAGCTCTGCAAGTGTTGAGAAAATAAGAACAAGTTTGTGTATCTTTGTGTAAGAACATGAAAAACCACACCACTGCTCAACTAAAGTGCTATGGTTTGAGTTTTAGGACTAGACAAATGTGTTCCTTTACCATTGTGCTCTAATTCTTGTATTTTCTTCTGATAGGAGAATGTCATTCATCTGAAGAAGTGGTTCCTGAGGAAGGGTCAAAAGGGCCTGTTTGTTGATGGCATTCATGGGTAAGGTGTAAAAGTCCACTTAAAATTCAAGAAATTTAGAATCTTTTTTTTTTTTTTTTTGTTCTTTTCATATAAACACTGTTTTTTCCGCATAGAGAAAAGAACATACCTTGGAATAGTAACATCATTGTGGAACGGGTTTCCAGTTCTGTGCTGAAGACAGTTTCTGGCAGAGTTTACATCTTGGTTGGCAAAATGAACTTGAGTATTGAGTCTGGTAAGCCAAGTTACCATTAAATGTGCAGATTGTTTCCTTTGTGAATCTATTTCATGACTGCAGAAATAATTTCAAAGTACACAAAAACACTGCAAACCTGCACGCAGTTACAGGCAGATTGAAATATTCTGTGGACTAACTTTTTTTTTTTTTTTACTTAAATCTCTCACAGAGTTTCCAAAATGGTTTTTGAAAAATTTCACCAAAGGGTTCCCTCCAGACTGGAAGACGCTTTATGAGATGTTTCTGTCAAAAGGGTAAGAGGATTCATTTCACTCCACAAAGCGTTACAATGAATGGGATTGTGTGTTTGTTGCTGGAGATATTGAGTTCTTTAAACATGAGAGGCGACTGAGTTGAATGTGTATGCGCAAACTGTTGGACACTGTGTGACCTGACATCTATTTTTGTTTTCAAGTGGCAACCTGAGCAGGGAAAGCAAGACAAAGGGTGAAAGCAGAAGCAGACCCAAGAAGAAAACCGAGACGTTCACCATCAACCGTCCTGTGAAACCATGCAGACAAAAACCCCTCAAAACCTGTAAGTATTAGAGATTAATATTTTGCACATAATTACTCAGACAACCATGAATATTGAACAACCTGAGAGATTCATGGAAAACCACTGCTGTTGTTGTTCACCCAATTGTGTTTTTTCACTGTTTTATGTCAGTTTGATAGATAGGAATAATGACTAATAAGCATTTACACAAATGCAGATGTAGAGGAAATGTATTGATCCCCAGGGGAAAATTCACTTTTCCCATCAGCTCAGGAAAAACAAAGATAATCAAACAACAGAATTAGTAAGCAAGCAGTCATCAGACTAAGGTGTTGTAGAATCTGACAGTGGAGATGTGCCACATATAGCTTTATGTACATCATTTATATGAGTCATTATAAAGTCCTAAACTCTAAAATCTGATAATGTGAATTTTAGGCTTTAAAATTATTTTGACAGGTCTGAAAGGCATTAAATTTAGCATTTTCAGCCTGTAAAAAAAAACCTAATTTGAAGTAAAGGTTTAACTGCTTAACTTAGTAACTTTGTTTATCTTGGCACACACAGAGTCACATGAGGAAGAATAAAAGCATGTTCCCTCTCAATATTGTTCTGTATTGACATCAAAAGCGTCACCAAAGTGTGTTTCCCTTGTGACACCATGTAAATTGCTCTTGAACTCAATTCCTACGTGACTGAAAAGGCTTGAGCGGAACACTGATTTTTTTTCTCTTTACTCTAGCTGATTCCTGCGATTCCTCCGTCTTGTCCTACACAAAAACGTCTCGTAGCGGCCGGCTGATCAAACCACCTCTGGAGTACTGGAGAGGAGGGAGAGTCATTCTGGACGCACAGATGAACGTTACCATTCACGAATGTTACAATACCTCCATCCCTGTAAGCACCTGTTATAATCCAGAACATATTTAGAAAACTGCACAAAAACTGTCAGCGTTCCTGGTAGTCATTGTGGATTTTTTAAAAATATTTTTTATTTTTTATTTATTTATTGTAGATTTTTTTTAAAAATATTTTTTATTTTTTATTTATTTATTTTGCAGCATATCACTGCAACGGTCACCACGAAGTCGTCACAGAAACCTCCCCGAGGGACCCTGCCCAGGACTGAAAGTACGTATGTAATGATATATATGTGGTGCTTTGTGAGAATGTTTTAAGTTGTGCGCTGACAAACTCTGCTGTCGTCTAGGTTATGAACTGTGTGATTCAGCCGGTGACACTGAGCCGTCTGCGGTGCAGAGGAAGGTCAAACCCCGAGTCCGCCAACGTAACCAATTAAAGGCTAATCTAGGGGACGAACCCTTCAATCCACCCGGACCACCCGGGGGGGCGGTGACCCGTCAAAACACCCCTGAAAATTGGTCTGACAGAATAACCAGATCCAGGTCTAAGACTGAAAGAACATCATATGTGGACGGCGCATCAAAAAGTCAAATCGAACCTGAGGAGTCTTCAATACGGAGCCGCAAAAAACAGAAGCCAGACCCAAACGGAACCGCAGTGAAAAGCAGGAGACGGGCCGTGTTCACAGATTCACCCACAGGTGACGAGGACGCATCGCCAAATCTGGCAACGGATTCGTCCTTTAGCGGAAAGAGGAGAGGAAAAGGAGCGCACCGAAAGAGAGGCGCCAACGTTCTGAGGAAGTCTCAGCCGAGCTACTTGTCTTCGAGTCAGTCTGAATCCTCCGGTAACGGCGGGACGGAACGACGGAAAAAATCCCAAAAAAGGGTTACAAAGAATAATGCTGTGCGAAGAGAGACCGATGCGGACGATAAACGGAGCAAACACACCAAAGCATCAACACCCCCGGAACGTTTACCCAAGTTCACGCAATCCGGTAAGACGCAACGAGGACGCAAAGGCAACCCAACAACTCCACAAGAGGAAGATGAGGACAAGTGGACAGAGGATGAGCTCAGGAAGTTGAAAGAGTAAGGCTGCTCTTTGTAGGATTAGTAACTTTGAATATCATCATCTGTTTGTTTCAGTTGTGTTGGCTTTAATCTGTGCATGCATTCTGTTTCCTAGGGCTGTTTCCTACTATCCTAAGCACGTGGGCAGTTACTGGGCTAAGGTGGCGTGGATGGTTGGAACACGGTCTGCAGAAGAATGCCATAATCAGCAAACGTCCGTGGGAAGCTTCAAGACTCCTGTTAAAAAAGACAAGACGAAAAGGAAGAAAGTGGAGCCGCCAAAAGATCCAGGTAGAGGAAGGTTTTTGTACAGGAGTAGCAGCTTCATGTACGCAGAGTTTTCAACAGTTTTATATGTTTGACAATCACAGAGTGATGCGTAATGACATATATGCAAATAGTGTTATAAGACTCAGTGCATCTCAGATAATTTATACAAGAATTAAATGTCTGTAGTGCTTGTCCTCTATTTCTGCTGCTGGATTTGTAAACAAGGAAGCTAAACTAATGACTGCGCCATTCCAAAAGTGATATTCATGTGTACAGTACAGGCCAAAAGTTTGGACACACCTTCTCATTTAAATGAGATAGATGGACCACAGAGTGAAGGCCAAAG
>JAPQRQ010000016.1:2318231-2339478 GCA_037367365.1 Apogon talboti
GCGGTGGGGTGGGGTGGGGAGGGGAGGGGGGGGTCTTCAGAGAGACAGTGACAGTGTGAGGGAGGGAGAAACCGTAGTGTCCAGTCTAGTCCAGCAGTGAGCGGGCTAAGCGTTGACTCAGTTAACGTGGTCAAGAGCGCGCAGCAGCTCCTCCCCCTGCAGCAGGTACTGACGGCCCTGCAATGGAGCGTTGACCTCGCAGTCGTAACGGGTCAGCTGAGGCAGGGTGAAGGGGGAACTGGTGCCCTCCGATGTGCTTCCCAGCAAGCGACTCGCCAGATCTGAAAGAACAAGCTCCTTCAGAGGCATGTTTTTTTTTTTTTTCATTTTTATTTTAAGTTAAGCAGAGATGCACTGTATTTGAAATAATACATTTAACCAATAACTGATGTTGTTTTCTGTTTATTTTGTGTTTACTGTTATTTATATCCCATTCTTACAAATGTAACAAATATCTATATGAAAAACATGGTTTACAATGCGCATGAATTCAGTCTCTCAAATTTATTAAACAACCTTTAACACGGCAGATAAACACTGTCTTGATTCTGACGTTCAGCTGATGTATCTGTGCATCCCTCACAACTGCAATTTACATTACTCCATCTTTCTCCACATTTTTAAGCCAGACGTGGAGACTCAGATTATGGCCTATTATATTTTGGAAAATGAATGAATGAGACTGTTAAATATTAAATAACTTAATTTTTTTCCCCATAACTACTCCCGGATACTGAACCAGCTCACTTTCACTCAAAGAAAACTCAGAATGAAATCCTCCAGGTTACAGAACAGAACTTTTTTCCAAGTAAAATCCAAATGGGAATTACTTACACATTATAATATCCTATAGACTATATCGCACATTGTTATTCTTCCTACTTAGAATGGGCTACATTGGCAGAATCATGCCATTTTCATATGAAACTTGGTGGAAAGTCGAGGAGGATCCATAAAGAAAATCCAAACCTTATGACCCTGGTGAGGTGAGCGCCCTCATAGTGCCCCTTTAGTCTAACATGTTACTGCGATGTACACACAGTGGCAGTAACGGATGAGGGATGACCGAATGTTTAATTTGGCAGCCTGGCAATACGACCACAGAGACGTGCAATGTTCATTTCACATGGCAAGTCACCTCTAATAAATGTGTTACTCTTATCTTCTCGGATGTGACGTTGCTCTGTGTCACTTGGCGTAAACCATCATTCATGTGCGTGAATCGAATCAGAAATAACCGAGACTGATTTTCCACTTATCGTTCAGGGTAGATCAAGTTCAAAGCTGGCGCGGTGGTCAGTGCATCTCTAGTTAATGGTGTTTAATACAAGTCTTTGCTGACTCACCTGAAGGCAGCAGAAGTATGGTCCTGTGGGTGACTCCTGCAGTTGTTGCAGATTCGGACGGCTTCAGTTTTTTCAGCGGTTCCGGGGGCAAAGCTCCCTGCGAATATCAGTAAAATTACACACTTAAAAACTCCACTTATACAGTAAGAGTCACTGTAATCACACTAATACAGCAGACGACTTACTTGTACATTTATTTCTTTTATTTCTCCCAGTTTCCTTTTACGCTGTGCATTTTGAGCTGCCAGCGTCCGGAGTGAAACTTCCTTGTCCAACTGTGGGGTCCTGCACCAGAGCAGTGGACATGTATAAGCAGTGAAACCAAAATCTACAGTACATAAAACTACGGTGCATGTTTGGAGATATTACCTCTTTGAAATGATGGTGGCGGGATGAGGGCCAGTTACAGCCTCAGGTGGTGCGGGGGAAGCCGTGCGGCTGTCTGCTGAGCTGAAGGGGGAGCTGGGAAAGCTGCGGACTTCCTGTGTGACGTGGACGGGAGAGTTCTCCAGAGATTTGACTGGTCCACAAGGCAGGGGCTCGGCTGGGGTCAGACTGTGGAGCTGGAAGTCATCATCCATCGGGATGTATGGAGCCAACATCTCTAGATCTAGGTCTTCCATCACCTTTGCAAGAGAAAAAAAACAAAAAACGATAATAATCAGAACTTTTCAATTGAAAAATAATCTATATATCAGATATCTATCACGGCATATTAGGGTCATTGTAGGTTTAAAAGACAAGAGCGGGAGTGGGATGATACTTTAAGAAAAAAAACAGAGATTTAAGTGGTAAATTTAGAAAAGAAATAAAAAAGAAATAAAGAAAAAAACCCTCAAAAATATATAGAGATGATAATTCATAAATGTGAGTAACTAAACTTAGAAATCAGACTTTTCCTTACACACACAGTATGGCTGCTGTATAATAACAAATAATGCAAAAACAATGCATAAAATTATGATTTTAGGGGGTTATTTATGATATTGTAACATACATGGCCAAGGTGCATTCTCATATCAAATGGATAGCTCTGAATATTTTCTGTATTTGCATCCAAACCGCTAAGTAAGGTTAAGCTGAACACTCAAAACATTTACAAGTGAAAATGTACCATCAATGCAACATCCTCCTCAATCAAATATTAGAAAACCTGAATAATGTGCAAATTAGGACAATCTAGTAAAAGCATAAACACATAAAACATTTTTTTTTACTATAATTTCAGAAAATATCCATGTTTTTTTCTCTATATTTTCACTTTAAAAACCCACAGTGACCCTATTACACAGTTGTAGCTCTCCGTCTGCTGGCCTGATTACCTGTGTGGTGAAGATGGTCTTGGGCTGAGTATCAATGGCAAATAACTTCTCCACCAAGTCTAGTTTGAAATCTGAGCTCATATCTGAATCCATGGGGAAGCAAAAGTCCAGTGGACTATCAGTCTAAAGAGGAGAGACAGAAGTCAAGTTAACACTTCACCTGTTGTCTGTATATGACAGTAAGAGGCTCTTATCGGGTCTTTACTGCACTTGGTCCTACCTCTGTGGGGTTGTGGCTGCTCGCTGTCGTGGATGGGGCTGGGGTGTAGCTCTCAGCCTTTACAGTCTCGGAGGCGCTGGAGGTGACGTGGAGAGGCTCGCTGGGTGGCAGAGGAGAAAGAGGCAGAGCCAGTTTGTCACTGGTGGAGGGAAGCATCACATCGTTGTAGAGGGGGACGTCTTTCAGCAGCTGAATATCAGAATCTGTGCAAGAGAAGAGACGCTTAGTTTCTTGGTTTGACCTCGAATGGAGACACTGAGTCTGTTTACATGACCATAAAAATACAATAACTGGGAGTAATCAGATAATTGTAATAATCAGATCTGACGTGCTTACATGCACTTAAGAAATGCGATAATCGAAAACCCTGGTTTAGACGCTCCAGTCCATTATTGGATTTCTTTCGGAGTACGTACGTACATAGTGAAGGTAGACTTAGACTTCCTGTTATTGTCTTCCACTCATGTCTGACAATGTAACTTCTGTTTTCTATGATTTTAACTGTGTCTACACATGCACAAACGTAAAAGAACTAAATGAATCAGATTAACCTGTATACATGCAGGAAGACATCGGGGTATTGGGGAGAAATCCAGGTGTGTTAATCTGATCTCCCATAACCAGATTACAGCTGTTATCTGATAAAACATATCAGCTTATCCTGTTTACATGATCATGTGACTAGTCTGACAAATCCAGAAATCAGATAATGATCGTTGTATTGGTGTGCATGTAAATGGGCTCACTATTTGAACCTTAGAGTGTTTTTTTTAATGACGCAACGAACCAGGGCAGCTGAAGTCCAGGGAGATGATAGTGTCTCCGGCGGCGGGGGCCAGCAGGGTGAGGGCCTCGGGCTCCTCCTTCAGCCGGTCGTACAGGCTGGCCAGCGGCTGGGTCTCCACCGCCTGAGTAAACAGCTTGATCACATCCAGCTCTGGGACCTTCTCTTCCTCCTTCAGCAGAGTTGGAGACATATCAGGTTGGCTGCTCTCAATTACAACTTTTTCCTCTTCTTCCTCTTTTTCTTCCCGTTGCTCCACCTTCACTGGCTTCACATCCTCAGTCTGCTCCAGGGACAAGATCAGTTTCTCATCCTGGATGCCACTGCAGGAAAAGACAGACAGGACTGTTATACTCATTGTCAAAATGTCATGTCATTTTGCTATTCAACACTAGAAATTATATTGGTTATAGTTTACTTTTATGATGCATGTTATCTTTGATCATAGCTTTCCATTGCATAGAATAAAAATACATGTCATAATACAGTTTCACAATTACCTAAGCTTACTGCAATTACTTAATATAATCCTGCTAGATGTGTTCAATCATGGGTATAAAAAGAGGTTTGATTGCCATCATTTCATTGTAGTCCTTTGTTTTCAACAATTTCTTTGCAAATTTCACTAACAGCCTCTTATATTTAGGGTATTTTTGTTTCTATTGGGTTTACACTCTGTATAAATAAATTGTTGTTAGGCTTATTTATACTATACGGAAAAAAAAAAAACTATTAATAAATACATTACTTGAAAGTGCAACAGAAACCAACTGATTATATAACACTACAGTCTGTACTGACACCAGCAACTTAAAACCTTCACAGTACCTGAGCACAAAGTTGACACAGACAACACACTGTGGCTGAGAGTTCTTGTTGTTATAGATGACTGTGGCTTGTGTTTCCACCCACACGAAGCCTCCTTTCTTGGCCAACATTCGGTACTGTCCTGTGCTGACCTGGCCCTTTGCGAACACTAAAAATATAGAAGCGGAAACAAAGAGAAAGTTTTGTTGTTGTTTTTTTTTTGTATATTTTAATGAAATGTATGTTTCAGGTTTCCACCCTTTGTGTTGATGCTTACAGTTGTGGTGAGTCTTGGTAAGATGATCCGAGTCCAAAGCGTGATAGTACTCATACACAGAACGATTCAACAGGTCCTCAGGATCATATCCCATGAGTTCAGTGATCCTGAAGAGATATAAAATCGTATTGAGACCGTGATTAAAAATATATAGAGATCCTTTTAACGTGCAATTCCTCCACTGAACACTAGGTGGTTCTGTATGTCTGTTCTGGTCAAAGTTTAGGCATTGAAGCACCCCTCCACAATAGATAGACTCACCTTTCATCGCAGTAGGTGAACTTCATGTCCATCGTGTGGCGGCTCAAAAAGGTTTTGGTGTCCAGAGGAACCTCAATGTTTGACGGGTGAGGGATGGGGTCGCAGATCAAAACCAGATAGGGGACCGGTGGCTCCTTTTGCCCGTTTGTAGTCTCCTCACTGGTGTTCTCAAATACACGGACCTGACCGGAGCAGTGGAGCACCTTGGGAAAGACAACAGTGCACAGAAGTGTTTTTAAGTATGTAAGCTGCTGTTGGGTTTAATATCAGCTGCAATTAGGGTCAGTAATTATATAACAGTGCAACGATTACAGGAAACTAGCTTGTACAATCAATACTACTACTTTTTCCTGTTTATGTCAATATAAAAGTTAATTGTTTTTTTTTTTATGTGTGTATCTTTATCTTGCCCACTAGGTCAAAATATTAGTGCCCATACATAACATCCTCAGTTGGTATGCAGCTGAACACCAAGATCCCAGCAATGTAACCCTTAGAGCCCAAAATACAATTGATTATGTATAGGTTATTTTGTCCTGTTACATGTTCAAAACAAGAGGAAAGGGTTCACATCTTTAGAGATACATCTGCACACATAAATGGTCTCCATATTCCTACGAGGATGTTTCAAGTTCTTTAGATATGGTTAGAGTTCTCCATTTGATCCTGTGTTTACTCAACAGTCAAAGACAGATTCGATTAAAGGCTACATCTACTTCCTATCTGTGTATACATTAATCTCGACACTGACGGTTATTGATATTCAGAGTTTAAAGCATTATAGTCTATTTCCGTTATATGATTACTGCTGATACAGACATCCGCTTTAATCTAGTTCATTCGATACATATGTAATTTGCACAGTCCCCTATCACTACTGTGGCCAACATGGATTTCCTATTAAATATAAATTAGCACTTTACCAACAATCATGCTAAATGATTCCAGCCGCTTTCTTATTGCGTTGGGGCCGGAGGAAATGGGAAACCATTAACACAACGACTGTACAGTTTATTTAACAAAGCAGGAGTTACAATGCTGAAGTGACATTCATTTCATTCAGTTTTGTAGACTAATTTTAACTACTTAAAAATTTAATTATAAGGATAATACATATATTTGTTTTCAACCCTGTCTTTTGTAAAATGTTTTCTAAAATGTGTTTACTCACAATAAGTCCCCACCAATACTGTTACTTATGACTCTAAAGTAATAAGTACAATAACCACATAACCTCTCTCCTTTTACTCATGGTTCCAGTGAAGCCTACCTTCCATGTGGCTGACTTGACATTGACAGTGCGGCCCCTGCTTGTGAGAGTACATTTCATTCGGAGGAAGAAGCTGCGCTCTGTGTTCATCTCCTTGGTCTTTTTGGAGCCTGATTTTACACAAACAGGAACAGTATCACAGTGAGAAAAGGGGAAATAAGGATCCGATACTCTTAGGTTACACCAGACTTGACCATTTGCATTTATAACTACTCCATCTCAGTATTTTCCATTTATTACAGTGTTATACATTTTTTTTAACCAGTAGTTCCCATTGACTGTGGCGGTTCAAAGTTTCATTTAACCAACTGCCACAAATTTCCATACAGAGTAAAGATGCTGTAAAGTTTTAGCACTGTAGAGGATAGTTTAATATTAACATGAAGTAGCATTAACAAACATTACAGCTGTAGTGATATCAATGTCTAGTCAGTGTGAAAAATGTTGCCCTAAAATTAGCATCTACTAGCAACAGGTGTGATAGACAAAAATACATTTTAACCAACTGAGAATGGTGTGGGGAAAAACAACCTAGATTTTATCTACTGAGACAAAAACAGAAGCAGAAGAAAAATGCTTCAGCGGTGTTGCATATTGTTACATTAACACTGGATAAAAGGCCACTGAGGAGTGCTCACTAGCCTCTTCTGTGGCCTCAGGAATAAAGAGGGACGATGATAACCTGTTCTGACAGCGTCCTACTATGAATTTGCCAGCTCAGGGTGAACTGGACTTCCTGCTGATTGGCGCAGAGACAGAAGGGACAGAGGAGTTGTTGTTGTGTGACAGATTCCAGTGTATCGACGTTACACTGCTCCCTGATCCTCACCTGTTCTGTGGACCAGCATCTCCCTCAGCTCCTCCTGGTCACACGGGTGTGTGAAGTCAAACACACTGTGTCCTGTCAGGTCAAACTGCAAACAAAACACGTTCTTTAGCCACACGCGGCTACTAGCAACAGTGTTAATGATAGACTGACAGCAACGTCTTATAGCAACTTTTTAACTAAAGACAAATTCCACACCAATCCCTGACAAATAAGACAAAGGAAAATAATTTTGTTGGTGTTTATCTGTTTGTGCAAACTTAAAATACCATACAAAATGTATCTGTTCCTAGATTATTGAAAAACCCCTACCCACTGGGCTTTAATTTTCTCACTCCTACTCCTTTTTGCTCTTTTATGCTGGCATAGTTTGGGTTTCTGTCCAAATGCAGGTCATATCACACTAACCTGTGCCAGCCCGAGGCACTTGTTCACATTCTCAGAGAGATAAATCATATCTCCGTCTTCAGACAGCACCATGAGAAAACCCTCCAGAGCCTTCAGATATGAGCTGTTTAGCTGGACATCCAGCTCCGATTCCTCCGCTGCCATTGGTTCATCTGGAGGAGGCAAAGGGGAGAGATAACAGCAGGTGAGGGAAAGTTAAAAAAAAAAAACCATAAACAACATTCCATAAATCAGGCACAGGTTTCCACAGAAGAATACTGCAACAGACAGAAAACATATTGTACCCACAGGTATTTCTGCAGAGAGATCTAGAAGTCGATTTCTTAGAAAAGCTGACTGTGTTTGCCGTTTATCTGAGTTTTCTTCCCCTGAAACTAATCTGTATTCATCAACTCTCCAACTCTGATGTGATAGCCTCAGAATTTTTCTTAACTTCCCGTTTTAACATCATTAAAACATGAATCAAATAAAAAATGCGTAGCCTCTTTCTTAATGCAGTCTTTCCTCTGAATACCAACAGGTTTTACTACTGGATGTTTGCATCGAAAAGAATGTGGTCACACATGCCTGATGGCTTGGAACATGTGTACAATTCTTACAGGGTAAAAAATATGGGGGTAAAAATTGTGTGTGACACCAGATCTGATGGTTTCAGTTGGTTCTTAATGGACTCCTTTAGCAAGACTTGTTTTTAAGATTTTTAGATATTGTTTATTTATTATCTGCTCTAGCTTTTCCAAATTTGTGTATACAGATATGCCAATGATAATGGGCAAAAATAGTGTGAAGTGGTGTTTTTTTTTTCCTGCAGGAGATCTCAGAAATAAGAGCTGAAACAATCAAGTAAGTGTTAACTGTTGAATTAATCAAGAACTATTTTGACAATTCCATTAACTGATCTGAGTCTAAACTCTGTTTCTATTAAATTTTTTAATAAATAAATCTGAATATTTTCTGGTTTCTTAATTTCTCTATGACAATATCTTTGAGTTGTGAACCATGTGTGAGGAGGTCATCTTCATCAACATTGCTCCATATTTTCTGACATTTTATAGACCAAACAACAGACAATGAATTAATGGAGAAAATAAGAAACAGATTAATCGGCAATAAAAATAATTGTTGATTGCTCTCACAAAGCAGATATGACAACATTACTACTGACCAGTGCTGAGCAGTTTCCTCATGCGAAGGTAGCTGATGGTCAGTCTCATGATGGAGGCCTTGTCCAGGCTGGAGCTGACGCTGTGGGGCAGGGGCAGCTGCTGGGCCAGCTCGTAGAACACCTCGGACTCCTTCCCACGGCGGCATCTTGCTGCATCCCTCGACTTCTCCTTCCTGCGCTCAGAGCTCACTCTGCGAGAGACAGGAGGTGGCAGGTCAGTAACAGTCTGGCTACACATTGATTCTGAGCCCACTGTGCACACGACCAGAGCTGACATCCCTTGTTCCAGACTGGGTGTTTGTATACAGTCCAGTCGGCCAAAGGGCTGGTCACTGGAGAGGGCTGCAGCAGCTAGAGTCTGCAGCGGACAAGTTGACAGCCAATCCTCAGTCTGGACCCCGTCCCTGCTCATTTACATACATGGCTATCTACAAACATCTTAGTGACTGCTGACAATAAGCAAAGGAGTCCACCCCCTTACAGTGATTGGCTACGAGGACGAGCTTCGACTCCACTGACGGTCTCTTGGGGCGCAGCCAAGCTACAGTGCAACACCAATCATCCTGACATTTACGAGGACGGCTCAACAGATCTACAGAGGGGAGAATAACAACAGTGGTACCGACACAGAGAGCACAAACCAGCAGTGAATGAATGACACCTCAGTAACTAGAATGAAACAGAAACCTGTCACAATTGGTCATATGTTCAATTATTTTATGTCAGCATTTATTACATATTAATGTTTATAATAGCCTCTTTTCAGATCATGCACAGTATTCGTCCGGGCATTTATCCAAGTTCTTGCTGGTTGACTCACAGTCTGACCATAAACAAGAAGACCTGGCAGTATTTCCAAATTACAAAGTACAGCTGACAGTAAAGGACACACTGAACTCTGAAAGTCACAATAAAATTATCATCTTAACATTATAGTATACTTTATATTGAAACACTTTGGATTTTAGACAAAAGTGCATCTTGGATTGCTGAACATATAGAGCACTTATGACCTTTAATATAAATAGACAGGGTTAGGTTTCAACATAAATGCACCTGATAGCAACTGAGGTTTTACAATATTTGTACTCACAAGCACTACCTCAGAACCTCAACTGAACTTAGATGACAATCAAGCATCATCTCAAAACAGATAACGCTCAAAATACACAAGACAAACTTTGAAGCACACAATTGAAATTGATCTGTTGAGCACTTACACAGCTCTGGCCAAGGTCGTAATGATATTTGAGGTTCTCTAACAAGAAAATGGACCGGCTAAACTAAAATTAGCCCACCATGTATCCAACCTGGCAGCCTCAGGGACAGATTTCCCGTTGTTATAGTAGAGCACAGAGCGCATTGGAAAGCATTTAGGTCAAAATACAGCTCGACCCACTCCACAAATGAAAAAAAATTAGTCCTCTGGAGGGAAAGCATTAAGTTAAGTCTGAGAGTGGCTTTGCTTTCACAGGTCATAAACCTGAAACTGATCTAAGCCTGCAACAAACAGCTGTGAGGAGGGTTTTGTGAAGTGAAAGTCACAAAAGTGCACCAGCACAAACAGAAAATAAACAGAAACCATTTCGCAAAACACTTAAAAATGAAACTAAGTTGTGTGAACATCCAGCCTATCAACGGTTCTGCAAAAACTACTGCCGTTATTCTAAGGCAGCTACTTTGGTGCCAACTAATCCGCATGTTATAACGGAAACAAAAATGTAACTGAGATTTCTGATTGTGTACACATCAGATCCACCGTTGGTTGGTCTCTGCAATTAACAAACATGTTTCAACCAAGATGTTGATGCAACAGCTACAAGCACAAACATTAATCCACGTTTCAATACCACTGACAAATATGCATAATCTTCTGTCAATCCCACAAGACATATCTTCAATATCTGAGCAAAATGACAGTTGATGACAGTGTTCATGTAGCTCTCTATGGTGTCAAAACATTTCCTGACCTCCAGGTTTGACTTTCAGCCTCTACGGATACACAAGTAAACACCAGACATTATTGTAAACCAAAAAAAAAAAAAAAAAAAAAGAGCTACTGATCGTAATAGACACTGGATCCAAGGTAATTTGAAACTGATGTGTGAATTTTGCTAAGCTGCCAGTTAGGATACTGATGATGTAATAACAGCCGCAGACCTAATGCATTTTCCCCCTAGATACATGATACAGTGTTTGAGCCACTGTCTGGATTACTACACTATATACTACTATAAACATGTAGCCGGTAACTGTAAAGATTAGAACGAGCAGCAGTAAACATACAGATATAAACAGTTGAAGACCTTAATCTGCTGCATCCTATTTCAATAAAGACACATGAATATCTTACAACCTTTGCATTTGTACTGAGTATATCCTTACCTGTTCTCTGTTCTATTCAATATTTTACTATTTCATTAAAATGTTGCTGTTTTTGGTTGGTTTTTTTACATGAAGCATGTATTCCAAACAAATGCTTTCTGTGGAATTAAAACAAAGGCAAACATAGAGACCACTGTTACATAACTCTATTACTGCACATGGTCATGCATGGCTAACAGTCTTCTGTTTGACATGCCTCACTGCAAACACAATCATATTTCTTGTGCTGTTTTGGTTCAATTAGACTTATATGATTTTTGCAGAGATTCATGCTATTCTGTAAACATTTAGCAGAGCTGTTAGTGGATGTGAATTGGATGCAAATTAACAATAATAATACTACATTTATATTATATTAATAATATTAATATAGTGTTGTCAATAATAATAAATATACACAGAGCTGTGTAAAACAAAGCCACCCTGACCAGTGCTACACAGTTCGATTTCACTACGGAAAGCCTCACTCTGTCAGCCCTGTTTAGTTTGACAGTAAACACAGTATTATCTATTATATAATCCAGTTCAGGGAAACACCACAACCAAAAACCTCTACCCAATATGGAGATTAACTCAAACAGGGCTTTCTGCCCATCCCTCTCAGTTGGGAGATCTCTGGCACATGTTTGATTTGTGATCTGTTATTTCTAGCAACCATACAGGAAATCATCGACAATATGAATAATTCTAAGTCAATGTAACTTGCGTTCCAAGCTATTTTTCTAACTTCGTTATCAGAAATTAGGCTTATAATACTCCAATACAAATGTTTACTATTATGTCAACATTGACCCAAATGGACTGCAGATGAGTGGAAAAACAAACTTTAGAATCAGTGCCCGAAAAAGCCTGCTACACCTTTAAGATTGTCTCTATATAATCCAAGTTTAATGAATGAATGAATGATCCTGAATAAACAAAAGGAACCACTAATTTGGAGTTAGGTTATTCTGATCCTTTGTGGACTATGTTGTACATGCAAGTGTCCACTTGATGAATCATGTTACTTCCTCCTCTTGTGTTGCCTATGGTTTTGTATAATATGGGTAGAAATGCAGTTCTTGAAAGAACGTGATGAAGGAATAAGTGTCACAAAGCAGGTAACTTGTTTGGCCTTTGTCTATTCATAAATGGCATTAACATGGTTTTTGGTGATCTGATCAAAAGTGGACAGCTCTTAGGTACAGTAAGTGTCTTTGAGGTTTCCTTGGTGTGTGCATACTGCTGCTCATTTAAAAGGGTTTCAACTGAGTAGGCAGTCTAAGAGTGTGGTCTAGGATACATTAGTATATACAAAGCTAAAAGACTATGTACATATCTGGCCCAGACCCCCACTGAAAGTGGTCTGAGTGATTGGAACTCAACGTATCTCAGGTGCATTCACACCTGTACTTCTACATTTCTACCTGTGGTCAGATCACACAAGACTGAAAGTATTGTGAGCTGTGAACAGAGCAGGTCAACAGGAACAATTTCTTTACAAAGGCTTAAGCCATGCTTCCTCTAGACATTGCAATTTACACCTAACTACAGCAGCACTACCAACACAAAATATTACATTTACTGCTGTGCATAAGCTTCACATTTTTGCAACTTGGGGCTGTAAACTGCAGATCTTTGACCCTAAAGCATGTTAAATTAATTAGTTTAGAAAAGAAGTTGTAAATTTACCCTTTAAAACATGTGCCACAGTTTTCAAAATGTAACAAAATATTTGTTATATTGGCTTTCCTTCAGCACAAAAGAAACTATTCCTTCTTGTAAATAATTTATGCTACAATAAACAATACAGTGAGGTTTATATGAGCTCTTGGCTGAGGCTCTTCACTCAATCCTACAAACAGCAAACCTTATTCTTTTCACCTTAATTCCCATCCTTGGTTAAACTCCATGAGTCACAACCTGTCATTATAAAATCCTAAACATCATTATACCAGTTTTTGACGTAAAGGCTGTTTTAGCATTGTTTGGGCACACTTTACATCCATAAAACCTGCCTCTCAACAAATAAGTTAAAATATCAGGAGAAGACAAGCCTTTCCAGTACTACACTCTTATCCAGTCATGGCAAATATTCTGATTAAACCCTTTAAATGTGCATCTTGGTAGTTGGATACTAAAAAGGGTACTGTTTTCAGGTTTCCTTCCTTTCATTGTTTGTGAAACACACCGACAATATCCCACAGATGACACAAGCCAACAGTGCACACCTACTCGTGTGTGACAATATGAAACAATTTGTGATATTTGTTACAGACATAACCAAGGCTGATTTTCCCCTCAATCTTTACCTTGCAACTGTGTTTTCCTTTGGATTCAACACTGATAAGACCTTTGTTCTTCAGTGCTATTAAACAAAGTAAAATGCAAAGTTGTTCACCTGTTACAACCGTCCACAGAGCACAGCGTGGTTAAAAACAAACCATTAGCAAACATTATCTCATTTTGTGCCTACTTCCTATCACATAACTTGAAATGCACATTCACAAAAAAATTAAGGTTCAAGAACCAACTAGCCTGAACATTAGCAATAATAGAATGTCTCGGGGATAAATGTCAGCCTGTAGATCGCTACACCACTTGGCCACTCCTATTGACGTCAAGACATAGTGATTAAGAGATGAGACAGAAATAATGCCAAAGTGACTCACAGCGACCACCACTAACTGCATCAAAGTAACCTGCACCTCTTATTTTACTCTGACATAAAAGTGAAAAAACAATACTGAACCCAAACTGGGTGATGCCTTCTCTGATTATGTGTTTGTGAAGTGTAAAAAAAAAAAAAAAACAACCTTACACTAGCACAGAGATAGTTCCTTAAACCAGTAAGGATATTAAGTCTACACCAACCACTAATCCCAACAGAGCTAAAGAGGAAAGAGAAGTTAGGGTTATCTCAGATGAATTTAATTAGATTTTCACACAACAGCCAGGTACATTTTCACAGATATACTTTTCTAGTTCTATATAAATTTTATCACTATTATTAGTCATAAAATTGTACAGGCAAAACTGCAGTGCAACATACTCTCTTATTTATACAGCAATATAAGATTACTGTATATGTATATGTGCATATTCCGGGGAGAAACATTTCATTAAGTCGTTTCTCTTGCATGAATTTCATTGTTTCTCTGGATCAATAAAAAAAACCCTGCCCACTTATAGAACTATGCTGACCATTAGCTGAACCATTTTACAACCTCTAACAAGTGGACAGCCTGTTTGTTGGTGTTATTTTACCAGTAAAACCACTGTCTCTTTATCTGCAATTGTATTGTGAGTGAATATCCCATCAGAAATCAGGCAAAAACACACAGAGCTGTCAGTGTACCATCTGTCACATAATTGAATTAGGAGTAATTTACATTGTCCTCAAAATGGACACACTTTCTTTCTTTCTTTTAGATTATCCTCGCCATTGAATTATGTCAAATTGCAATCTGCACCACATGTAGACTCTGTCAGGTCTAAAGGCTTTGCTCTGACACACATTATTGTCCAAGTTAATCACAAAAATATTTTATTATTTAATTGATTCAATTGAATGTAGCTCATTATTTTTTTTTGTTGCCTGCAGTCTACTTTGCTTATTAGACTTTATTACCAAATTTAATACTAAGGAAATCAAAAGATTCAGTGAAATGTTGTAAGTTTGACTGTCACTCAGAATACATTTGCAAAAATTTGCACAATCTTCAATGTACCAGCTTTCAATATATGTGCATAAGAGTCCTTTCAATGTAATCATTCATTATTATCAGTCAGCAAGCAACAGAAATTCACACCAAGACTAGCGTCACTAAACGTTAAATATTTTAACAGAAACCGCACTCCTGCATTGCTCACATGAGCTCTTGACTTAACAGTGTCAAGGTAAGAACATCACACGTAAAGTGTACTCCACCTGTATAAGGCTATTACAGATTGTGAATTATTTATATGCCGACATGTTTTTCCTTAACAATGTAAACATCGCTAAGAACAACAGCAATGACAACCACAAAACTTACTATACTGAGCTAGCTGGCTAAAATAATCTGAAACCATATTTACTCAAAATGAAAGATTAATCTAATTTATGTATTGATCTGTTAATGGTGGATAGGTGTCTTTTCAGCAAACAGTTAAAATTGTATTATTTCTGTGCTACCTAGCTGTGTTAGCCTGTAGCTAACGATTAACAGCGTCGCTAGCCGTCGCATTTGTCCACCAAACAAGCTAAACTACCGGATAACCTTGGAATAAAAAACCCTAACACCCCAACAATTGTTATACGTAAATCCAAATATTGTGTCAGACAAATACAAAATCTTCTACACGGCCTTAGCCAGGGTTATACATTACCTCTTTTTTTCGGGTACAATTCCTGTGTCCATGTCAGGACGAAAGGACCTGAGTTGAGTCTCACTATCGCAATCAAGCTGTATCCGGGCCCGCTCAGAAATTAACCAAAATCCCACGGTTTTTCCACCAAACAAATCTGTAAATCCACAAGCCGATACCGTAGGACTTTTCACTACTTCCGTTCGTTTAAAGAGATCAATGTTTCACCCACAAAGCACAGCTTTCCTTCACTCTTCATCAAAGACAGTGCCACGCTGGAGAGAGGTTACTTGGTGAGACAATGTTGCGCCGTAGAGAAGCTCTGACTCCTCCCCCCTCTCCACGGGGACGCGCAATCACATGCCTTTTTTCCACCGTGGACGCGCTCAGGACACATGATACAGAACATCCTGGAATAGTCTGTTTAGGACGTTCAGCTGGGACAATAGACCACAGACAACAGGACAATAATAATAATAATAATAACAATAATAATAATAATAATAACCATTAAGCAACTTAATGGCACTCACTAGGTATCATAACTTCATTCAATATTCATGTTTTTTCGTTTGCTGTGTGCTAAATTGCTTCGATGGCTTTAATTTGTTTGTCTTTAAGTTTAATGTTTTAAGCCCCTAAATTTGTTTGTTTCTGTCTGAAGTTATTTGTTTTATTCAATAATCATTATGTACCGCATGTATTGCATTTGATTTAACAGTTGCTATGCATTATATGCACCTTTTATTTTCCTGTGCAATTAAAATCTACTCTCATCTAAACTAACATAAACTCTTAGGCTCTTAATCTCCAGTGCTCTCTGCCCAAACTGAATTTTTTGTCAGATGTCCCTGAAAATGTGGCAAAATTGTCAACCACAAAAAAAGAACATGACTGAGTGAATTATGAATACACTTCCTGGCTTGGAGATGAGATTTGTAATTTTCCTTTGGAAAATGCTCTCCAGTAAGGCTCCGCCTCCCACACCTCAGCATTTGTTTTTCAGTTGGTTATTTCCTCTGTACTTCAGCACAGTTTTGGAAAAGAAAAAAAAATACTTCCCAAGACCCTAAACTACAGCATCATCTTACTTCAGTAATGTTGGCTGTTACATCTGTCTGTAACAATGATGAAAATATTTAATTGGTTCTCACTTCCCCCGAACTATTGCCTGGGTGGGACAACACTTCAGTGTGAGACGAGGACTGCAGACAGAGCTGCTGATGAGGACTTGGGAATTTTATTTGTTTGGTGGGAGGCATTACTTTCTTCACACTATTTGACAGTTAAAAACATACAGTAATTCTGCTGTATAAATCAAATAACCTGACTTGTTTTGACTGTGGTTGGTCCTGATGTGAAGAGTATGTGAAAAGTAAAAGACATCCCTTACAATAATTTCTTTTAGACGTAAATCAGTGTGGTCAAGTGAAGCTAAAAAATGACATGAGTTCCTGCTTTAAGACAGATTGTAATTGAAAGATGCTATTATATATATTATATATACTATATTGTGTAGACACATTTTTGTCTTTGTCAGATCTTAAAACAAATGCCATTCGCAGTGCAATAAGTAAAATATCACAGCTTAGAGGGTTATTTAGTATAACTGTCTATCTCTGTATTCATCGTAGAGTTCCCAGTGTGCTACTGTGTAACTGGGTATTGTAGAGATAGCTCAACTTGAGCAAACAGCATATATTGATTTTGTCATTCTAATTAATTTTATGCTGTGGAAGCTGATTGAAATGCAAATAGGTTCCATATTAAAGTGCTTTATAGTCTTGTGTCATCTCTGATGAAGGAAAAAGTGTGAAACCTGCAAAAAATATATGAAAGTAATTGTATACACAACTATATATTTATACATCTATAAAGCTGTATATTCCAACTTTCATTTCTTGAAAATGCCATTTTAATAAATTGAGGAGAAGTAGTTTGGGCTGTGTGACACCTAGCTTTGAAAAAGAAATATTGAAAGTAGTGATACTGCACTGTCATTGTAATAAGGGACACAGTTGCTGGTTTCTGCTGACTCTCTAAGAGACAATTGCAAATTGATGTGCTGAATGTGTGATGTATGTATTTTTTACTGATGTGGAAAGAGCATAACACAAAAAAATACGATATCCCCAGGTAATTCATTACTTACAGTGTGAGGGGGTCTTTGTCATTATCTGTTGCTGCTTTTGGACAATCAGTCAAACTGGAGACACAACAGGATCACACACTGATTCAATCAAGCCGTGCAGAGACATTGCTGGCAGCCATCACTAAGTCTCAGTGTTGAAAGCTGAGACAAGGCTCTTAAATCTTTGCTTTCATTTAGATGTCACCTGAGGAAAGCTGCCAAGCATGGTCATATTAATGGCTAAACAAAAAGGGAAGTTATTTAACACAGTATCCTATTCTTTCTATAGCACACACCAATTATCTTTGTAAAGGAACGCTTGAAGGAGATTAGTTAGCTACTGCTGAGTCCCTGAGATCAAAGCACTTGTTTAAGATGAGACTTAACAACAGTGAAAGAATAATATAAGGAGCTTGGTGCTATTATTAGCCTCCAAATGCAGTTTTTAAAATGTTGGTTTGACCCTTTTAGGAAAAAAAATGAGTCTACTGTCAGAGCTTAGAATCATTTTTCAGTTTCAGAATAGACAGGCACTTATTCAGCTGCGCAATCCTCCACTAGACAGTGGGCTGAAGAGATAAACAGATGTGATGTGGAGACTGAAGACTTCCTCCCTCCAACTAACAGGAAGGGTCCATCTCCGTTCTGTAAGGTCGGGCTGTCCTTGTCTGGACAGGTTCAGTTACAGACAATGACAAAGTTCACACAATATTCCTCTGTCAGTTGGATTTTTTTTTAATTTGATGTGTTGTTGTTGACTGTTTCCTGGCTATTATCAAACACTCATCGGCATCTAAATACTGTAGCACTAAAGCATCATTCCCTCCTCCTCATGTCTTCCTGTTTCTATCAAAGGCAACAGTAATGACGCTGTGCGGTTTCCTGTTTATTCTCAGCTGGTTTGTAATGAAAACAATGAACCACCCCACCTTATGATTAGCCCATGTAGCTGCACTGCAGGGTTAAGTTTTCAGAACTGTGTCTGTGGGTGTCTGCTTCTTTGTAGGCTGTGGATGGGGTGGTATCAGTGCAAAACAGAGTGAGCTGTATTGGATCTGTATGTATGAAAATGCATATACAGTGAGGTGGGGTAGGTACTTACCCTACCTCAGTGCAATAGCCACAACACATGCACCTTGTTTTCTTAATCTCACCTGTATATATCCTATATGCCCTGTATATATCCTTATCTGTTGTACATATTTCTCACCTGTACTATAGAGTTAGCTTATGTACATCTCAGTAGTTTTTGTAGTACTTTAGTAGCATATACTGTATATATTTAATATTTTAACCTGTGGCTTTCTGTATATGCCTACATTTTCAGTATTTTGTGTGATATTTTATACAGTCTTTTTGCAAATGTTTTGGCTGCTAAACAGAACAGAGCTGCTAAACTGATTTTCATTGTTCCTGTGACAGTGACAATAGAGATCTATTCTATTCTATTGTATAATATAGGAAAGAAAGAGACAGTGTTTAAGAACAGGGCAGGATGCTGAGTGATAGCTGTTAATCTTGAGAAAGCTTTGAAGAAACCACAACTTACATTCTGGCAATTGCCAAAGACCATACTGGCACTGTTCATCTCATCAGGTAACAGTGGGACTGAATGGCGAAATCTTAAAACTTTTGCATATTACAGTCAGGCTGAATCATCAGTGTGTTTTCACCGCAGATGAAATCTTGCATCATTCTCAACGTGCCTGGCTAGTTAAGCAAAGTAGAGACGGTCCCAGTCACTGAGACACGTGCCAGTTTTTCCTCTCCCTTTCTTTTAGAGGGGGTCTTCTTGCTAAGCCAGTTTGTGAGCGTTTTTTCCCAGAGTCAGGACACATCATTAAGAAACTATTTCAAATGTCAGTGCTTCCATGACTTGACTAGGAATCTGTGGCTTTCTGGTAAAAACTGACTAGTGCCGAGGGAAAAGTAAAAACACAAACCACGTCAACATCTTCCAAAAGTGCTTTTTCATTTTAAGTAAAAACAAGAATCCAATTGCGTAAAAGCAAATGTACAATCAGAGTCTGTTTCAACATATTGACATGTGAGCTCTGCCACTTTGACATCAGACACATGGGAGTCATTTCAGAAGCTGCAGTACTGCTTGATTCACGGGTCGCTTTTCAGATATGACACAAGTACTTGGTAAACGTTCACCAGGTGCAGCCCCAGATCTCGCCGAGCCTGCGTCTGGCTGACTCCACAGCCCTTTGCACCCTCATGTCTCTGGGGAATGTCACAGTGTCATATTGCGTGTAACTCCTGGGTTCTGTCTTCGAGGGTTTAGCTCTCCAGCAACTCAGGTGAAGTAAAGGAAAAGTTATGAAACTCGTCCTGGTTGACCGAGGGGAACAGAGGGTCATTGATAGGCGTCAGGGTGGGCTCCTCCTGAGTAAAATCTGGGTCAAAGTTGTTCACATCCTCAGGTGTTTTCTGGAAGGTGTAAGAGAGATTTGCTCTTGTTAAACAGCACTGATTTATCTGTGGGTGTGTAATGGCACCATTAAAAAATAAACTTAAGCAACAAACATTTTAGTAAATTGACCTTGTAACATAAATCTAGACACAAAGGTGAGTCAAACATTGCGTAATGTCTACAGAGTGTCTTCATTATCATTTACAGAGAGAACATTGTCCCATCAATAAAGTCTGTCACGTGACTTACAATCCTCGGCTTAAACGGTGGCTCTATCTCTCTGCGATTTAGCCTTTCCCAGTCGATGGCGGTGAAGAAGGCGTGGCTGGTCACAGCGCTTTCTCCCCCCTCCGAGGGCACACAGCCCAGACGACGAGTTGGGTTTTTGGTCAAGAACTGTGAAGGGAAAGCAGATACATTCTCAGACACTTCAAACTAAATAGAGATGAAAAAAATCACTTTTGATTATACAGTGTGTCCAAAAAGTCTCTTTACAATTTTACAAATTTATAACAAAAGCAAATGAATAGACGAATCTGTGTAAATTATAACAAAATGAAAAGTAGACATTGAAGTTTTATTGCCTCATTTACTACACCTCCATATGGACCCCACTAGTTGCATGAAGCACATCCAGACAGTACTGGATTTCTTGCCATGTTGATGTAGCCTCATCAATGGTGTCAGTGATCTATTGCTTCAGGTCATTGATGTCCCGTATCTTTGTTCAATACACAATATCTTTAACATAACCCCATAGAAAGAAACCCTGGGGAGTGATATCTGAGTGACTGGGCGTCCACTCCTCCCTTTATCCAACACTGTCACTGTCTCCATAAATTTCTTATGCCATGCACGAATTGACGGATGTGACGATGGATGTGTTCCATATTTAATCCTGTAATTTCGTTGAGTCTGCGATTTCAATTTAGTTACAATAAACCACAATACACATTGTGTCTTTTTTTGAGGAGTAGCCATTTTTTAGGGGTCGATTTAACAGAACCTATTTCATCAACAGGGTATTTGAAATACACAAATGTGATTTTACAGTACGTAGAACAAATCTGATTAACAGAGCTCATCAATCGCTTTTGTAATAAACTTTTTAAATTGTACTATTATGTATATTAATATAATGAATAACACTAATTACTGTTGTGGTCAGCTGATTTAACTGAATATACAAGGGTAATTAAAAAAGTTGTAAGACAAATGCTATAAATTCAAACTGAGCCAAACTAGTTCAACAAAATTCTATCAAGAAGGAATTTTTCGGTGGAAACATCGCTTGCAG
>JAPQRQ010000016.1:2360494-2371020 GCA_037367365.1 Apogon talboti
AATGGCGACCAGGTGTGCTGGAAGAGGGATATATCTAAAACATGCAGGACAGCGGCTCTCTAGGACCGAACTTGCCTACCCCTGGTCTAGACAGTTACCCTGACCTGTCCACTATGAAGGCTTCCTCTGCCTGTGCTATGTATGGTATTTCTACTCTTTCTTAAGCTGTCAAAGCTCAAAGAGGACTGTCTATGACACAGGTGGCAAACATTTGGCCCGTGGGCCAAAACCGGCCCACCAAAGGGTTCAATTCAGCCCGTGGGATGAATCTGTGAAATGTAAAATTACACAGGAGATTTTAACAATCATTTTAGTTCAGACCAATATAACCTAAATTCGTAATCATAATAACCTATAAATAATGACAAATCCAAACTTATCTTGCTGTTTTAGTGTAAAAAAAGTAAAATTTCACAAAAAATGTGAATTACCTGAACAAATATGATCAGCCTGAAATGTTTTAAGAGAAGTCAGTGCAATTATAACAATATTCTGCCTGTTATTAACTGTTTTGTGTATTTGTAGATCCACTGTGATCTGTATGTTGTAATAAAGCCTACATGTGTCAATGAGAAGCTGATGCAAAATATTGTAAAAAATGGTAATAATTTATATTAAGACATTTCAGGTTGTTTATGTTATTCACATTTTTAAGGACACTTTGTAGATGTAAAAATTTTCACAATGTAATTTGACTTTTTTCAATGTAATTACTTTATCAGTCCGGCCCACTTCAGATCATATTGGGCTGAATGTGGCCCCTGAACTAAAATAAGTTTGACACCCCTGGTCCACGAGACGAGACGGAGATGAAGAAACGGTGGAGCAGATCTCAGCTGCTCTATAAATGGACGATGACAGCAAAATGCTCGCGTGTTTAAAAAAAAAAGAAAAAAGAAGAACATCTAATGCTGTATCACAGCATGAGGAGGAAGTGTTGGTCTTTTTCTTTCTTCTTCTTTTTTTTGCTAAATGGGACGTGAGGCCTGTTTCAGTCGAACAAGCAGTTCAAGTAGTGGATGGAAACTGTTTGGGGGGCCAAATCTAACCCACTTTCACTTTTCATGGTCCTCTGCTTACTTCAAACGCTTATGCTGGTACACATACTTAAAGCTGAAGAATGTCGAAGAATGAGACTTAAATAATTAAAGATGTCACAATGAACCAGCGTGTTGGTGCTAAATGGTGGGCGGCAAAGGAAACTGGCCTCATGTCTAAATGTCATACAGTGTCTCAAAAGCTTGGTGATGTCAGCCTTGAAAATAAATCAAGATGAGTCACATTCTGATAAATATAAGCTCATACACAGCTAAACAGAAGAATTAAATATTTAGTGGTGTATGTGCACACAGAGGGAGTCAGGGCATTAAAAAATAAGAGAGAAAGTAGCATAGGTGTACGCTGAACCCTGAAGTGCTGATCAGATGGTGGGAACACTGAGATAAACAGCAGTGTGGGCGTGTGGAGGCTTGTGCCTCACATGTGGAACAAACCAGCCCAGCACTTCTTCGACGCAACAATGCACAAAACCCTTTCACAGTTCAGATCGAGCTGATAGACACTTCAGGTCTGTGTCTTAAAGTGAGAAAGTGCGCTTAGAAAATGCTACTTCTAAACCTGCGAAGTGAGCTGTTCTATTACAGGACTTCCTCTCACTGGTCAGAGTCTGGGCTCGACATGTTACCTACTGCAGAAGTCTGACTCCGTTGGTACAGATCAAACACTGGTACAAATACTTGTTGATTTCTAAGTTTTGCATGAGCTTCTCTTACAACTTTTACAATAACTTAAATGCACATGATAATTCTTTTTTTTTTTTTTTGCAATTTCAACAAGTTGCAGTTGAATGTAATTTAAGATCTATTTTACATTTTGTTGCATTAAGGTCAGACTCTGGTTTCCTAATGTCAAAAAATATGATAATAAGTGTTTGCTGGTATTTTTTGAGGTGGTTTTACAGACACTAACACTCCTAATTTTAGTTTTTTTTTTTTTCAAATAGCTGGAGCAGGCTTCACATTCGTTAATTTCAACAGTCTTCAACCAAAGCACCTAACATAAAAAATATATTCCACATATTCTAGGGCCTTAAAGAAACACTGTACAGCAAGCAAGCCTTATAACTGGTTCATTTAGTTGCATTTATTTGACTTGCTGGTTATATAAACAGATAAAAGGATGTGCACGAATAATTGATGAGTCAAATTGGTGAGCACAGTCTACATCTTTTTAGGAACTAATGTTTATGGCTTTGTTTGAGGGCTGCATATGTTGAATAAAGTCTGAAAAAGCATTTAAAGTGTTAAGTTAACTGGCATATTTGCTTTAAGATCATAATTTTGATTTATTTGGAGGGCACGCATTAAGAATGATAACTAGTTGACTAATTACATTTCAAAAAGTAACTTAAATGCGAAATGAAAACATTTTTCCTCTTAAACCATGTCCTTTTACACAGTAAACATCAATACAGGTATGTGTAGTGAAGGTGATGAAATACTGTGGTCAAAAAGACTGAAGTGTTGCAGGGACTACACATAAACTGTTCATAGGACTTCACTTTTTTCCAGCATAAAACATATATCCTTTTCATGTTCTTCTTTGATGTGTAAATAAACAATATGTGCACCAGGTCAATACTTTAATTTAGATGTGTAGATAGTGGAGAACTATATCTAATCACAGTTAAACAGAGCATCTTTTGACAAATAAACTTAATATTTAATAAAGTTAATACAGTCTAATCTGTCTGATGATCATTTAACAGAAACTTTGAGCTTTAAAAGTACGAACCCACAGTTAAATGCATTAGTAGTTGCAGAAGACTACGCTTACGAGAACATTTTGTATGACTCCACCTCAGCCTCCTCCAGGCCTGGACAGGTTCAGGTTACATCAACCAACACCTGTAGAGTCTTACAGTCCTGGAGGGATGAAAGTCAGTCAGTGGAGGGGAAACTCCAGCTTCGAGGGGCAGGTTGAGTTTGTGTGTGGATGAGACTAATCCTGCTCTCTGTACAAACCTTTACTTTGAGATTCGAGAAGTTAAGATAAGGAAAAGTCAAACGTCCTCTCTGGTAGAGGTGGACGATCCAAAGACGAGTCCACGTATTTGGATGGAAGCTCAGAGGATGTGAGCAAATACCAAAACACTGACCTTTCCAATAAAGTATTTGAAGGAGCAATAGATGGAGGCTGAATTCACATAATGACAACCATTAGAAAAACACTTATTGTTTACCCTTAAAGACCTAGAACTACTTTTGTGGCAACTTCCATATGAATTTGCCTCTGTATTTAACCTTTCTGAGTGATCCATCACCATTTATTATATATTATTCTCTGTTTCATGCATTTTTCAGTGAAAATTTTACATTTTCCTATATTTAATTTAATGATCATGTACAGTAGATGTTCATAAAAGCTCAGAGTGAATTAAAAGATTATTATTAGACATCAAAACTGAGAAAACCGCGGAAAAAAGAGTTTTAAAAATATATATCATTAACTGTATGCAAAAACAAGCATCTACAACCACTGTTATTTGACATACTGTTGGATTTTATTGGTGAATCAGTGTTGCAGAAGATGACAGTGTTTCCATGTTCATTACGGAGCCTCTGAACGTCCTAATGGGCCATATATCGGATGTTGCTGAAAAGCTGGGAAACTGCATTTTAATTGAATAATTTCATTATATTGATAGGATTAGTGGTTTAGAAGTTATTAACCATTTTAGATCAGTGGATGCTTTTGGTCACTGGCGCCTGTTTATGTCTTTGTTGGGTTAATCATGGCTGCATGTACTATTCACTTTCATTGGATTAGAAGGAATTTTGTCTTTTTCAAAATAAAAGCAAAATATGGAATATTACATGCATGTAAACATATTGTTAGCCTCATAGCATAATTGCCTAAGTCATATTTTTTAAAGGACGTAGGCAATGATGCAAAATGAAGCAGCAGTGTTAGAAGAGTAAAGTTACGCAGATATCACAATTTGGCCAAAAATACAGTATGACTTAGGCAATGATGCTAGGAGGCTAACCATTATTGTCATACATATGTTTGGGCTGATATGAGCTGAAGTACCCAGCACTGTGGTGGTATAAGACTTTTTTTTTTTCATTTAAATTTTTATTTAAGTCTGTTTTATGAACATATGCATCGAATGCAACAGCAAAGAAGAGAAGAAAATAAATAAATACATAAATAAAATAAAATAAATAAAAATCTTGCTTGGGTAGGAATACAACATTCACATTATTTCACCTTTCCGGGTTCTATAACAAGTCCATTTATTCCATTTTTTGTCCATTTGTGCTTCTTGTAGTCGCAGTTTGTGAGTTATTTTTTCCATTGTATATATTCCTTCAATAATTGAGATCCATTGGTCCTTTGTAGGTGGTTCGGTCTTACCCCAGCTCCTTGTAATAGCTTTTTTACAAGCCACTAAAAGTATCTTAACCAAGTACATGTGGTTTCCCATTACAACTCCATCAGACAGGTTACACAAGTACAGTACATCACAGCTCATTGGTATTTCATACCCCACTATTTGTTGTAGCACTCCACATACCATCGGTGGTATAAGACTTTTACAGAAATTAACACCTCATCATGGCAGTGGCATATGTGACCATATTTGCTGGTCATCACAGATCAATAAGTGCTCTGTTCAGTGTTCAATGCCCAAACTAAGACTTGTTACTTTTGTGGTCATTCCCTAATGATTTTTTTTATCTCCATTTAATCTTTCTGAAGTGTTTCATCACCATTTATAATATTATCCTCCATGTTTTGTATTTTTTTTTGTGAAAATATGGTATTTTTCTATATTTAATTTACTGATCGTGTTGATGTTCATTAAAACTCAGATTAAAGTTGACGGTTGTTATATCAGAAACAGAGAAAACGTGACTTTTTCAGCAAAACATCAATAACTGAACATATAAACAAATGCCTCCATCCACTGTTATTTATCAGACTCCATGGGTTTTTACTGGTGAATCAATGTTGTAGAAGATGACGGTGTTTCCAGTCTCTGAACTTCCAAATGGGTCATAACCGAGGACCATAAACAGAAGACAAACTGCATTTTACCTGAATTATTTACATGTATTGATGGGATTAATGGATCAACAGTTATTAAACATTTTAGATCAGTAGATGCATTTGGTCGTCTGTGGATGTTTGGGTCTTTATGGATTAAAATATGAATATGATTTAGGATGCCTGTGCTTTGAGTTATATTTCCTCTAGACAGCGAGTCGCCTCAGCTCACTGCAGACGATTGTGTTGTGTTCGTGTTTTCAGGCAGAAGAACAGGCAGAGTTGCTTGCTGGGACTGAAACATTGCCCCGAGCTGAAAACACGTGTTGTGATCCATTACGCTGCCCACAAATAGTTTTGTGAGCACATGTCAAAGCTCTGATATGAGTGCTATTACTGTTAATTTAACAATAATGGCTGTTTTACACTATGTGATGGAGACAGATCAATGAGCAGCAATGGGAGGATTTACAAAGTAATAGTATCAGTAGAATGTGGAAAATATCAGGCTTCTCAATTGGAATTAATGACTTTGAGGGACATAAAATTTGATCCGCTAAACAATTACTTTGAGTTTCGATGTACAGTGAACCACATTCTTTGAGTGTTTATCATGCTGCCTTAATCTAACTACTCTAGACAAGTGACCTGTCTCATCCAATGAACTCTAAGTTTGACATACTCCCTTCAGGAAGGTGTTTTAGACTCCAAAGATCCACACTGAGATCACACCGAGGAAAATTAAAGTGTTAGGATGCCTGTAATTGAACCCAATTCTCCAGTTATTTACTGTCCTCTTTATTGTTGATTTTTATTTTTGTGTAATTTACGTTTCCATTTTAAAAAATATTTATTCTGTGTCTTTGTGTGGAACCAAAGACAATTCAACATTTTGTGGCTAATAAAATTCAATGTACTTTGACCTGATATAAAAATAATTCTCAATATCTTATGATAATGTGTGTGCACAAGATGAAAACTATCAGCTTTCAGGACTCTATGACTCAGATATTCAGTCCAACAGTGACCCAGTATCTACTATTTTCAGATGTCAACATCAGCCACATATAACACTTTAGAAATTCATTGTCTGTCTTTCTGTAGAATATCACGACAAGAAGAAGGATTTATTCAACAATACACTCCTCGATAGTGACATGTTCAAGTGCCTTCCCTTTCCTTGAGGCCGCGAGATAAGAAACGCGAACCATAAGATACTAGAACTGAACCCAAAACACTGGATACATGATTGTTTATAGTTTGACCCCTAGGCCTCTGCTCAGCTTTACTCAGTATCTGAGTCCATATTCATCATTATTAAATTAGTTAAAAAATTTAAGACACTAATTTAAGTAAATCACCAAATCAACAGGTGACAACAGGTATGTTTTGGTCTTGCAACCTCTTCATGTGTTCTAATATTTTATAGTGTTGTGTCTTTTATGAGGCTTTCGTTTTGTTGTAAAACAGGACGTTTTCATTTTGTTGTTTTTATACAGGTTTATCATCTTGTTACGTGATTTATGTTTGTTTTCTTGCATCTTTTGAGCCATTTTCATTTTGTTGTGTCATTTAGGCCCTTTTCATTTGGTTCCATCTTTTTGCTGCGTCTTTTATGCCATTTTCATTTTGTTGCATCTTTTACTATGATTTCATCTTATTTAATCTTTGATGATGACCTTTTCTCTTGTGGCTTTGATACTGTTTTCATCTTGTTTTCATCTCTTTTTGTTTTGTTGCATCTATTACGTTTTTGTTTTGTTACATTTTGTTGCACCATTCATGATTTTTTCCTTGTTGCATCTTTAACACTGTTTTCCTTTTGTTGCGTCTGTCAGAGTGATTTATTCTTGTTGCATCTTTTACATTAATCTTTTCCAATGTGGCTTTGATACAGTTTTCATCTTTTTGTTTTGTTGCATCCTTTACAGGTTCTTATTGTTGTATCTTTAAGGCTGTGTTGTTGTGTCTTTTATGATGATTTCTTTTCTTAGGCCTTTCACTTTGGTGCATCTTTTACATCTTAATTGCATCTCCTGCACCATTTTAATGTTGTTATATCTTTTAGCGTGTGACGTCTATGACACCATTTTCATTTTGTTTTATCTTACAGTTTTCTGCATTTTTTAACATTCTTGTTGCATCTTTTACAGTGTTCTTGGTTTGCTGTGTCTTTTATAGGGACATCTTTCATGAGATTTATTTAATAAAATCTTGCACAGGTTAATTTTAGTTGCATCTTTTGAAAAGTTTTGGTCTTGTGTCTTTATTTTGTTATGTATTTTCTTCTTTTTGCATCTTTTATGTCACTTCATCCTGTTACATGTTGTATCTTAATTTCCTCTTTGTGTCTTTGTTTGTACCGCAAACAATCATGTGGATTTTTTTTAACCAGTAACATTATATCGTGATTTGACATTTATCGTTACAGTTATGCACTGATATGACATGGATTATCACCATAACGTGATTTGTTATCAGTTGCAGTGCTGTGTGTCTGTTTTTTGCTTTTCACTCACCCATCCCTCAAAGGTCTCTCCTGTATTGGAGGTTTTTATGAGATCCTCGAACTGAATTGTACAGTTGGCCACGAAGTCATCATATCCTATCGGAGTATCGTGGAAAACCGCCAGCTCGATCTGCTTCCCGTCGCTGACGTTCAGGCAGAACTCCTCGTTGTACGTGGGCATGTTGGTTTTCTGTTTGGTGTGAGTCTGTCCGATCTTAAAGTCATCCACCTTCACCACTATGTAGGGGTCCAGGGCCTGGGGACCCTTGTTGAAGATGACAGTGTGGCGGAGGGAGAAGGTGGTGGGCTTCAGGTCCAGCGCTTCGCCGATGCGCAGCTTCAGATAACCATTAAACTTCATTTTTATAAAACCACTTACGCGTAACGTGGAAAAAAAGGAAAGCGCACAAAAAATGAAGGATTAAAAAAAATAGACAACAGTTACGAAGACGTCTCCACACCTACTTCATCTCTACAATGAATAACAACAATAACAAAGCTGCAATAAATTAACACTTTACAGTCTTTTGTGCGTCAACTCGTGCGTAAAGTTGCATCCATACTAACTTGGCCTTAGTGCCTCTAGACCTGCGGTGGAATGTCAATCTGCATAACGCTGTGTTGTCTTCGTGTGAACCTGTTTCAAGAAGTTTCAGTGAATAGGAAGCCACAACACTGACATGCCGACGAGGACGCACAAGTTCCGCATTACAAGTCACACACATACACAAAACACACAGTCACGAAACCCACTCAACCTGTCACTGTTGGTTTGGAAAGTCACGTGGTTGGATTTGTAGTCCTTGACGCGAAAAAGGGTTACAGTAACACTACAACGACCGTGATGCACCGCTCTGGGCTCACCTGTTCTGATCTAGTAGGGAAATACCTTCCTCTAGTGGCTGCTATTGGAACTAACCGTGCAATGCATTTAAAGTCCTCATCTGAAGTCATACTTTTGTCAGCACCGCCGAATCATCATTATCTCCGCCAAGGAGGTTATGTATTCACCAGGGTCTGTCTGTCGGTCTTGTCTGTCTATCTGTCTGTTAGCAACATAACGCAAAAAGCTATGGATTTTAACGAAATTTTCAGGAAATGTCCGAAATGGGACAAGGAACACGCGAGTCGATTTTGGGGTTGATCCGGTCTGGATCACCCAAGGATTTTTGCGATATGTCCACCAGCAGGGGGCGCTATAACAAGGCCCAATACCCTTGAAGTGGGTTACCTAGCAACAAATAAACAATACATACAGCATGGTGGGGAAC
This sequence comes from Apogon talboti, assembly GCA_037367365.1. Taxonomy (NCBI): domain Eukaryota; kingdom Metazoa; phylum Chordata; class Actinopteri; order Kurtiformes; family Apogonidae; genus Apogon; species Apogon talboti. The sequence continues at coordinate 2,369,327 of JAPQRQ010000016.1, forward strand.
TGAGCTGCCTTGGCGGAGGTCTGCGCTGTCCGAGTGCTTTTCTAGGTTTGATATACAGTTGTCCCTCACTATAACGCGGTTCACCTTTCGCGGCCTCGCTGTTTCGCGGATTTTTTATAGTGCAATTTTGCATGCTTTTTTTTTTTTTTTTACAGTGTATGGACGCGCATTGTGTTCCGCGTCCTGATTGGCTAAGGGACTGTAGACCATTGTCAATCAATCTCCTCCGTGCCGCGTCTCCTGTACAGTACAGAATGCGTTCGTTTGCCAAATTTACATAAATGTTCGATCGCTACCAGTGTGACTCTGAAGTGCTGTATGTTTGCAAGTTTTTTGAGAGTGTTTAAACAAGAGAGAAATGTAAGAAAATGTTAATGCCTGTCTGAGAAAAGTGTATATAGTGTGTGGTGAGGGGTTTTACAGCCTTAAAACATATATAATAATTGTAAAAAAATAAAGCTGACTACTTCGCGGATTGCGCCTATTGCGGGTTATTTTTAGAACCTAACCCTCACGATAAACTAGGAACCGCTGTACTGTATTTCCTTCAGGAAGGTGTTTTAGACTCCAAAGACACAGTGAGATCACACCAAACAAAATTAAAGTGTTAATTTGCCTGTAATTGAATCCAATTCTCCAGTTATTTATTGTATCTGATTTGATCAAATAAAATATTAGGATTATATTGGCTTTTTCCATTGATATATTGGCAGTTGAGAGTCACGTATATTTACACAATTTAGGGCAAGACATACATCAAATTGATGTGGTTAATATAATTTTTGCTGTTAAATAATCTTCCTCTGGCTGCATTTCTTATTTGAACAAAAATTTAAAATGCAACTCATTTGTTTGTTGTTTATGTATTCACGTTTCTGCACCCATTTCTTAAATATTTTCCATTTTTTAAAACAAATTACACACACTGACACCCTTGGAAATGCTGTTATTTTGGATGTGCACCAATACAGCATTTAGTGTTGATAAAGAAAACGGTTTTTAATCATGTTTTCTTTTAAGTGCTTGTAGACATTAAAAATAAAGCCTTTCCATAAGACTTCAAAAACTTTGACTGATCATATTGTGTCATGTTGTACTTTCACATCTCACTGTATCATATTATATTGCATATTATAGCTTATCATTTTGTAATGAAATGTAACGTAACATAATATACTGTAACGTAACATGACGCAATATGACATGACAATGATGCAATGAGACGCAATGCAAAGCAGCACAGAATTACATACTGTAACATACTGAATCACATCATACTGTACTAATGTAATGCAGCATAACATAACATAACATAACATAACATAACATAACATAACATAACATAATGTATTGGAATGGAATGGAACAAAACACAAAGAATCATCATATCATTCATCCTTTCTATGATATACACAACGTATCACAATACATCATATCATACTGTTTTCTGTGTTAGGCGTAAGTGTAAAGTATTGTGATGCATTATTCATACCCACATATTTCATGCTGTTGTCAAGTTCCTACCAATATTTTTTTTCATAACTATTCAGATTTTTTTATCAACATCTACTACACTACATCAGTTATGGGTCAAAATCTATTCTCAAAAGTCTCGCAGATGGCGGACACCTCTTTATATGAGCTAGTCACAATACCTTCCAGGAAACACACACACACACACACACACACACACA
>JAPQRQ010000016.1:2374902-2405467 GCA_037367365.1 Apogon talboti
AAAATGTAATTAGAGCTGCACAAATTAGCACCTATTTTATTGAGTGATTAATCCGTGTGACTCAAAATTCTCAGATTTTTTCACATTCGCTGCCTGCATTTAACTTAATTTATTAATTTATTTGATGACAATTGCACTTCTCTTAAGACATTTCATGTTGTATATATTTGTTCATGTTTTTCACATGTTGTGTACAAAGGATAGTTTGTAAATGTAAACAGTTTCATGTAATTTTACTGTCTTTACACTAAAACGAAGAGAAAATTTGCAGTTTTCATTATGTCATTATGATGTACTCTACAGTTTCTGACCCACTTGAGATTGGATTGGTCTGTATGTGAAACCTGAATTAAAATGAGTTTGACACTATTGATTGTTAATATCTTCAGTGTAATCACTGTATTTCTGTTATTGGTGTCAAATTATAGAACACACTGAATAATGAACTGAAACAGTGCAGCTCGGTGGTGAGTTTCAAAAAAGCCTTAATCTGTCAAATTCTTCAAGGGTATAAAAGTAATATGATGTTCTAAATGACCTCAGTAGTGAAGGTAGATGATTTCGTGGTTATGATTTCGTGTAAATATTTTTTTCTTTGTCTTTTGTTTTTGCCGCTAGTATAAAGAAACTTAAAGGAGGGGAGTAGGAGAAGCATAAATAAGCCTCTGGCTTCAACTTCTTCCTTTTTTGGTCAATAATGGAACAAACTGAATGTTTTTTAAGTGTGTGAGTTTTTTTTAATGTAACCAAAACAAAAATATTCATTCATTCATTCATTCCTAAGGACTAAAGTAGCATTATTTTATTTGTTTTGTTGCATATTCAAAATAAATAAACTGAACTGAAACTGAAACCTTGAACCCATGTGGTCCTGTCTGCTATAGACAAATCAAAGTTCTTGATGCGGTCATGTTATAGATTAGAGATCAACATGTTCAGTTGCATGTGAAACTTACAATATATTGTGTTCTTGCTGTCTACAAAGTCAAAGTACATGTCAGTAGGGTTAGGGTTAGGGTCTGCTTTCTTTTCCAAACTGTCCCATTTTCTTACTCTAGGCTGTAGAGTCTAAGTACTTTAATGGCATTTCTTCCTTATGTGGGAGCTCATACTGTTTCAGCAGTAAAAGTCTCTACTTGTTGAGGTACTAATTACACTGGTCTACAAGTAAAACTCCTCCAGAATAAAAGCAGTGAGATTTTACCATGTTTGGGTCAATAATGAACAGAAATTAAGTGAAAATGCTGGTTGACTGTACTTTCTAAGATACAGTCTTGGGTCAAAATGTGAAATTCTGAGAATTAATGGGGAGGAATGTTTGTCTTAGAGCTACCAGATCTACTTCAAAACACTGTCTGCACATTACAATACATTCACTTTACAGGTTCGTTCTACCATAATATTTATAAATCTATTGTATAAATGTAAATAAACCAATATATGTGATAAAACTTTATTGTATGCATTGAAAATATCAGATAACCAGCACTTTTGTCATTTTTTCCCCCAATTATTCTCATTAAATTGCATAAAACTTAGGACATTTAATCTCTAAGGTATTTCATTTCTAAAAAATTGCAGCTCAGTATTATTGATGATTTGCCCAGCAGAGGGCAGAATAAGACTGCTGAATTCAAGTTTTCTAATCACCCTCTTCCTGCCTTTTTGCTTGAATCTGTATATTTTACTTCCCCTCTCCTTTGTTTTAGCCTGGAGCCAGAGCTGGCATTTTTACAGTCCAGGATGATTTGTTTTGTTACTTTGTTCAACCCCCTTTTCTGCCTCGCTGTCTGTCAAACTCACTCCTTGCCTGCATCCCTCTTTCGTCCTCATTCCAGTTTAACTTTCCCTGCATGAGTGGCTGTCATGGCCACACTTTGAGTTATGTCCTCATGGGAGAAGTGTGAAGCTCCACATAACTCTAGACACCTAGACTTGTGGACGTTGTGTGTACATGTACACAAAGACATGTGCACGCCGTTACCCACGCCGCCCAATCAAACACACATCAATGCATCTGATGTATCCTTTCAAGATGACAAAAGTTTACTGCACACAAGCTCAAGTCCTGCTACCAAAAGCCCCTCATATATCAGACCAGAGTAATTCTCCATATACGGTTTAATTTCAGCCACCTGTGGAGTTTCCACATTCACTTCACAGTCTGTGCTCTGGGTTTATGTCCGTGTAACCCAGGACAGCTCAATCTCCTGGCTCCGGGCCCAGGTACACCTTATAGCTGCAGCTAATGAACCACAGCATTGGTACCAAACAGGGCAGTGGGGAATAGGGCGAGTATGGCACAGCTTTTTGACCCAGGGAGAGAAATCCTGCAGGGCCAATAATACTGTACATGCCCCCCCTCCCCCGCGTACCATCACAAACTCACCTACATCCATCAGTCATCACATCCAACCCCTGTCCTACAGTGACAAGATCCCATACTCTCCTCAGGCCTTTAGAGTCCTAAACGGAGCCACACATTTAAGCGTATACATACCCCTGCAGGAATCTCTCCTGTGGAATTAGAGCCAGTCCATAAATCACACCTGTAAAAACTCATTTGTCCTTTTTTTCACAGCCAGTGTTTACAGCCAACACTTTGCCACAGGAAAATGTGAATTAAGTTGACGCCATTGCAAAGAAAGATAAAGTCGGCAAGATATTTCCACATATTGTGATTTCCCACATATTAACTCTATTCTACATTTGAAGTAAGAACCTATTTGTACAAATGATTTATGACACTAATAAGAAATTGGACAAAAATCCTGGAACACATCACAGCTTGCAGGCCTTCCCATTCCTATTGATTTTGGATATTATCACAATAAAAATGTTCGTGTCAGGTTTTGTCAGTAATGATTACAATAAACGTCAATTCAGTAGTCAATAATTTTAAAGGCTGATTTGTCCCCTGACAGTTGAAGAAACCAGGTAAAGCAATTATGATAAAAAAAATGTAAAAAATAATTGTAATCTAAACTGTAGAGCATTTCAGATGTACAGATGACAATGTAAACAAAATTAACTCTTAAGAAAAGAGTACTGAAATAATATTTATTGCAATATAAAATTAAATTATGACATTTGTAAGTGTTTTGTAGCCCAGAACGCTGTCAGCAATGAAATGTCTGAATTCAACGTGTCTGTTTCATGTTATGAACTTATATCTTCATATATCCAGAGGATGTACAGCTTTGGAAAGAATTATCATATCACTTGTGATTCTTCAAATGACATTTTGCTGGTTTTTTTTTCTTTTTAAGAATATTCATTGTCTCAAGATTGTTTTTTGACATCAGCTGTTCTTCATATATTTACTACATGTTATTAGTTCTTGTTGACTTTCCTATACTTTGTCACAGTGGTCTGTTAATTATTTCTAAAGCTGTATATATGATGTTAATATATCATCTTATAGGTTACATATATGGCAACATCAATCTTTATATAGGGGTATATATATTATTTATGATGTTTCTCAATGGGAATGTAGTAGTGTAGTGAAAAGTTGAGGAATGTAACTGTGAGTGGACAACATAGAGAGTGGGGGGGGACTGTGTCACAGCCCTTTCTGGGTAATTGGCTCCAGATGTGAGGAAGCGTGGCCCCCTGCGCCAGCAAGGCGTCAGGGACGCATTAAGAGCTCAGCCCAGGGCTGATGGGAGCACAGCGAGAAGAGCTCACCCCCCTCAAAACACAGACTGGCCTGAACCCCATACTGTGTTAGTGACCAGTGGGCCTCCATCAGCCTCAACCCCTGCTCATCATCTGCCAAAATAACTAAGCACTGCAATCTTTGAACACTGGAAATCCCCTGTGTTTGTTTACCGAAGGATTATTTCACTTTCAACCTTCATTTCTCTGTGGACAATATAACATCCAAGTCGGTCTCGCTCCAAGGTTTGTAATGTCTCGGTGTCTATGGCGACAGCAGCTCCAGAGGCCAGTACATTTCACATCATTGTGTAGCTGCTATTGTTGAGCCGTGACAGGTGATGAGCATGTCAGGCAATTCAGTTTAAAGACAGCTATTCAACACAGCAGCTTGTTTGCTACACACAATACAAACAATACTTAATACATAAGCAGCAGTTTTCAGTGTTTTTATAACTGATGGCTTTCTGCAGCTGGTGGTGTTCTAACACAAATCAAAATTCATCTGTATTTGTGGAAAATGGAGCATCTGAGAGACTGAAAACCGAAACATAAGAAGATACAGTAAACCTGTTGTACAACATGATGCTTCTTCCTGTTAAATACATTTGCCTGGTGCTCTAGCAACCAGTAAAACCAGCAAAAACCTATACTTACCTTATTTGTGGCACTTAAATATTAAAATATAGAAATCTGGGCATGAAAGGAGAAGACTCTGCTGTGACCAAAGCATTTACCATCTCAAACCCCCCCCCCCTCCAAAAAAAAAAGAGTTCTCAGATCAAGGAATCCTCTTACTGTGACACACAGGGTATGTTTACTGATAGAGCGTGGAAATCGATTAAAAGCAGAAAAGCGGCGCAAGGTGATGGAGACTGAAAGGGAACAGAGGGAATGGAAGGACGGAAAAATTTAGATAATAAGCTCTTCATCAGTGATGACACTTGCGTATTGATGGCATTTGCTTAGTTGCAGTCCACCACCATGACCAACAAGGAAAACCACTCATCATGCCAAACTGCATTTAAAGGCTTGTGAGAAAAGACCCTTGAAGCACCTTTCAGCTTGGAATTCCTGTTGAACAAGATTATGCGGGTAAACAGAAAGCAGATGTTGTACATGCTCTCTGCTTTGCTGCATTTTCTGACGTCCACTACCTGTGTGAAAGGCACGCTGAGCTGATGTTATTGTTGGAACACAAACAGGAAAAGGAGGTGAAATTTGCTCTAGCACCACTAATCTAAAGAGGCTGCCTGTCATCTCCTGCCAAAGTCGACCTGGATGTTTCAGACTGTTGGGTGCTTGGATTCCACTGAAAGCAGTGTCATCAAACAGTAAAGTGTCAAAGGTCAAAGCAGGGCCAGTGGTTACTCAAAGATCCAAATCCTGATTTCTAACAAATAATTTTCAAAGAACACAGCCGACACCTCTTAAAACAATATAAGAGCCGAGGCTGCCAACAGGAGTATAATTTCAGCCCACCATCGTTCCTCCGCCTCATTCCATGCCTTAACCCTAGGAGATGGTGTTGTCATACTGCTGGACATGGGCCCAGGGTGTGAGTGAGTTTAACTAAACAAAAACACTCCCACCCGAGGCTGAGGACACATGCCCCAGTCAGACCTCCGTAAAAACAGCTCTGGTCTGCGTTAACGTGCGTTTTTACAACACATGATAAAACTGGGAGAAAATTTCTTATCTCTTTTCAGTTTCTCAAACCGGAGCAAATGAGGCTGAACTGAAGTGAACAGCGTCGGACACTAGGTGGTAATCTTGTGTTGCGTTTGTGGCGTAGCTCAGCAGCTCCCACAGTAACCCCATGTAGGAGCGTCAGGGTGGGGGGGCCACGGGTGTTTTATTGCTAAAAGAGCTTGTGTTACAACTAACAGATAACAACGGTGACAGACAGCTGATGACGGTCTTCATAAGTGCTGAACAACTACATATCAAGTCACACTCAATCAAGTCAACACAAATGACCTGTGGCTTAAGCCGTGTCCATAGTAAATGTGGCGCACTTCGTCATAGGTAAAGGATATTTCCTGGACTGTGGCTCCATCTTTAAAGGAGCGTGAAGGGCGGGCAGCCACTGCGCTCTGGAGGGACGGTGGGGCTGGTCTCGGCTAATTCCTTAAGATTAAAAGCAGGAGTCGGGTGGCCGTAGGATCCAGAGGCAGCATGAAGACAATATAAACAGCGCCATGATTAGAAACGTACCAGGCATGTGGCTTTGATTAGCTACAGGCACAATGTGGAGGAGCAGGTCTCAGCATCAAGACCGAGCCTGCCAATCAAACACCAAGACATAGATGTGGACTGATGTTAGACTGATAAAGACGTTTAGCCCTTAAATGGCTCAACTTATTTATCAGTACATAAAAAAACATACCTTTTATTAAAATCCAATATTAATATATTCTTTAACATGATTCCCTTAAGACAGTATTGGTCCAAACAACAGCTGAGTGTTTCAGTTACAAGAGTAGCAGCATATCATTTGCAGACACGGTGACGGATCCACATATACTTGGCCATTAATCACAGAATTAAAAAAAATATTAGCTCTGATTCTGAATATCTGTAGTATAAGACAACAATAAAAATATGTGTAGATTGTTACACAAGATGCATCATGGCAGTTCTGACCTGGATAATTCATCAGATTAAAAAACAAAGTCCAGAACAGTCTTTTGTCGCCTTCAATTGGTTTGAGAAAGAGATAAAAAATTGTGTAAAATCAGAAAGTAGGAAAGATTTAGTCCATTGAAAACACAGTTGACGATAAAAAAAATATATATATACAGTACTAGTGCTGCTTCTCATATTGTGTTTCTCTTTTCTCTTGTTATTCTTTGGCATGGTTTTCCCTTCTTCTCTTGGGCTTGATTTGAGGGGTGGGGGGGGTGTTCAGGGCCCCTGAGCCCATGTGATGACAATGACAGAGAAGCTGAAAACTCCCACAATCAAACCAAACACCACCAGAAACAGAGCCTGGAAACAGAAAGAGCAAACAAAAACAGAGTTGGAATCAGCACTGAAAAAAAAAAAAAAAGAAAAGAAAATTAGAGCCAAAATGAGGAGGACGATATGTATTTACCCCGATGTAGTCGAAGGATCTGAAGTTCCGACTGTTGATCTTGAGGTAGAAGATACCGGGGAAAACAAACAACAGGCAGCTGGATGTCGTAGATCCTGTTGAACAAACAGGAAGGGCACTTCAATAACACAGACATCATACTGTATGTCTGATAATAGCAGCTTCATAAACTGCGCCATAAATTATGTATAAGAAAATACTGTGATCAATAATTGCGATCAATAATTGGCTCAGATCTTGGCTCTTTTTAATGTCTGGTGTAGTTGAAAACAAATACAACATGTAAAGACAACTAGCATAATTTAGAAATACGACCAAAAAAAACCAAACAAAAAAAAAAAACCATGGAAGCACATACCCACTACACCAAACACATTTCTGATGTCAGGGACAAAGATGGCCATGAGCAACACCACACCCAGGATAATGAGAGTAGCTATTGTGTGGATCCACCAGGAGAAAGGCCGCCCTCCAAACAATATCAAGATTGCAGCCTTACGGGCCTGAAAAATACACAGACAAAACACATTCAACACAGCTGCTCTGAAAAAAAACAGTACATGACAATAATGCCTATATATTGAAAACAGAAATATAAACAACAAAACAAAGAATGAGTTTTAGATACTAGAAGCTGGTTGAAAATTACACCATGAATCCAACACCGAAACAGCTACCGGCAACCAAAAGCATCTACTGATTTAAAATGTTTAATAACTGTTGAACTGTTAATCCTATCGACACATGTAAATTATTCTGGTAAAATGCAGTTTCTGAGCTTTTCATGGTCATCAGATATGACCCATTTGGATGTTCGGAGGCTCCGTAGTGAACGTAGAAACACCGTGATCTTCTACAATATTGATTCACCAGTAAAACCCACAGAGTTTGACAAATTACAGTGGTTGTAGACGCTTGTTTCATGTTCAGTTAATGATATATTTGGCTGAAAAAGTCTCTTTTTCCTCAGTTTTCTCTATTCTGATATAATAACCTTTGGATTTACTCTGAGTTTTTATGAACATCTACATGATCAGTGAAATAAATATAGGAAAGTGAACAGGATAATATTATAATAAACGGCGATAAATCACTTGGGAGAAGTTAAAAGTAGAGAAAAATTCATTTGGAAGTCAACACAAAAGTATCTGTGGGTCTTTATGGGTTAAAGTGATAATATTTAGCTGTGTGTGTGTGCCTTGAATCATCGTAAATACTTTGTACTGGTGTTAAAAGAACATTCTGTGGTCAGTCTACTTACAGGAAAGTGGATGAGTGGTACGGTTAGCAGCACAGAGAGGAGGATGGCCAGTCGAACTGTCATCACCATGATGTCCCGAGGCAGGTACGTACCATAGCCGAGCAGCAGTTCAGAGTCGACATGAGCTGTGGGATGTAAACACACAGGATTAAGAAAAGCAGCAACGCCATAGGCACAAAGTTGTGTGCAGTGTTGGTGAGTAATAGTTATGTGTAAGAACGTACAGGTAAAAGTAATTGCAATCAGCTACGGTTACTGAGAAAATGATGTCATTTATTTCTAGCTACTAATCACAATATTAGTGATAGCTTTTCAAGTCACTGTGCATGACGACCAGACGACCACAACAAGGCAGGAAGCCATGATGTCAGAAAAGAATGCCTCTCAGTCTGGAAATTCACAATCCTTCTAAAATCAGAAAAAAAGACTGAAATGTACAGAGTAAAGCTTGATTACTAAATCCAAAGGCAACGTGTAAATAGAGATAACCTGATGATGTTTCATGCCATTATGGAACAGTGAGGCTTCTTCTCTAATCAAGAGCAGTAGAATCATGATGGATTCTGATCAGTGGTCAGGAATTCCAGTTGTCAATTCCATATTTAACTCCTGCTTCCTCCCACCATCCAAAGACATGCACTAATAGGTTAATTGGTTAATCTAAATTGCCCATAGGTGTGAATATGAGACTGATTGGTGGTTCATCTCTATATGTGAGCCCTGCGATGAACTGGTGACACGCCCAGGGTGTACCCTGCCTTCGCCTGAACCGTAGCTGGTTTAGGCTTCAGCACCCCCGCCACCCCCTCGAGAATAAAGCAGTTCAGAAGGTGAATGGCTGAATTCCCTATTTAACCCTCCTACGTGTCTGAAAATGCCTGTGATTAGACAAAAAGGAAGGAGTGGATACAGAAGCCTTGCGTCATCTCAGAGCTCCTGAATTATAACATGCTGAAAGGTAATTCTGGAGTTTTTGCCCAGTGTCTGCGGCTTTAATAGAAGGTAGACAATAATAACTGTTAAGTAGTGTTGGGAGGTTTATACTGCCTACTGTAGATGTATGTTTTTAGGATTTTTCAGTTTAAATCATGTTCGGAAAGTAATCAAGTTACATGACCATGGCGAAGTAATTAAAACTGTTAATTTGGTAAATTTCATAACAAAGCAACTTGCACTCCATAACAGATTACATTTTAAAAGTAATCTTCATATTATGTCTATAATCTTATGCAATATGTTGTTTAACATGCTGACTGTATCTATATGAATGTGAAATTCAGCTTCATCAGCCCAAGAAAGTAAAACTTGGACAATAATCGTATCGTATCGTATCGTTTGGTGATGTATTGCATCATGCTGCACCATGTTGTATCACATCGTATTGTATCGTGACATATCATGACGTGTCATATTGTGTCATGTCATGTGGTATCGTTTTGTGACACATCAGATTGTGTCACGTTATATCGTGTTGTACCTTATTGTGACATATCGTATTGTGACGTATTGTGCCATCTTATGTCATATTGTATCATGTCATAGTGCATCATATTGTCACGTATCATGTCTTATTGTATTTTGATGATTCACATCATGTCATGATATATCATTTTGTGACATATATTGTGTCGTATATTATTGTGACATATCGTAGTGTGACATATTCTATCGTACCATCTTATATCATATTATGTCGTGTCATAGCACATCATATTGTCCCATATTGTGTCATTTGTATTGTGATGTACCGTATTGTATTATATGGTCTCTAGTGTTGACTTACCATAGAAGGTGAGGTACCCAAAAAGTGCCGAAATGAGGTAAAGCAGGAAGCTGAGGCTAATACCGACATTGGTAACTTTCTGCATCCTGGCCTTAGTAGGTCTGAAAGGGATAAACATATAATTTTTACAAATCTATTGTGCTGTAGATTGAGTAGCTTCAGAAAAATACAGGAGCTGCAGTTCTGACCGGTCCAGTTCGCAGTAGATCGGCAGGACAGCTGTGTGGCACAGGAAGGAGAACGCCATGGTGGGGATGGCGTAGGCACTCTGCAACACACGAGGCAAAGCACAGCTGTCATTTACAAATTATCAGCTTACATCGTTACACAGGAGTGAAGGGGCTGCTGGGTCAAGGTACTGTGTGTGAAGTAGTAATTACCAGATGCAGAGTTCAGGTGTGAACTCCTCTCATTCATTAAATTCATTCAGATGGATGATATAAACATCTTCATACTCAATTCAGATGTTATTTTTTTACGGATCTCGCCTGAAACACTGTCATGTTGTTCTTAAATAATTGGAACCAACATGTGCTTCGAGTAATCTGCAAGCCACATGCATGCACATATGGCCGTAACGTGTAATAAACATGTGAGTGGCAGCTGCGTGGTGTGCTGGCGTTCCAAATATACAGCCCGATCCTTCACGAGTAAAGAGTGGGACTTGTCAACCAGAGTCAAAAAAACCGCAACACAGCAGACACACTTTCAACAGCTTCTCACAGCCGCCTCGTAGGTTCCGCATGTGCGATATACGAGAGAAACAAGCTGGTTTTATATACGTACCTTACTGGAGATGACAAAGAGTTTGGGCGTACATTCTGAGTCAGAGGAATTTGATATCTGGAGGAACAATAAGAGAAGGATGAAGCGTGTTATTTTTGAGAGGAGGTGACTTCTGCAGTGCTGCTGCAGCTCCGAGAAAGGAAAACAACCGTCTAAGTTTAGCCATGCCAGGTCTGAGGGTCTGAAGTTATTCTACGGTCTGTATAATTCCAAAATGTCAAAGGCCATTTCCAGGCTTAGGCAAGGTCACCTGAACTTCCTTCCCTTCAGGTCTGCCACTATTTACCATTTACAGCTCCATGCAGCCTCCTCTGGTCCTCATCAGCCATAACCAAACCAATCAGGGAACTCAGTCTCCTGGGTTTTCCTGGCCATGACCGTCTGGTCTAAACTAAACAGCTCAGACCTATAGCATCTTGTGTTTGAGTATTTGTCAGGATGTGCATAAGAACAGCAGTATAACAGGGTAGTTCTTACCTGATAGGCAGCTGAAAATAAAGTGGCATTGTGAGGCAGTGGGCAGGGGATGGACCACTTCTTCACAACAACCTGGAGATTAAAAAAAAAAAAAAAAAAGTCAACAATGAAAGGGCAGAAATAACATAATCAGGAGGGAAACTATATGTTGAATAGGGTGGAGATCACAGGGAAGCCAAGGTGAGCATGGCATATGTTCCCATGAATCCTATGGGGACTAAAATACTGACAAAATACTACTTTTATTTTCATACCATTATGGATCATGGCTAAAATTACTCTAATGTATATACAGTATATGATTCATGAAGTAATAAGAATAATGATAAATAAAAGCTAAAATAAAGTGCTTTAAAAATGGATCTATGAAAAAGAAATTAAAGGAATGGAATAAAGAGTGAGGAGGCAGCGTCAGATACTACATTTATGAGGGATTTGATCTTCTTTGTCTCATCCCTGTTAAATAAATACAGAATAGTTTTATATAATATGTACTGTTGTTACTGAAATAAATGACAACTGTGAAAGATGTACATACTAATAATAGTAATAGTATGTATAGTAATAGTAGTAATAGTATAGTATAATAGTAATACTTTTAATCTGTTTTTTATTTTCATTGTTCATATAATTATTAGTAGGGATAAATAAAAAAGGTAAATAAAACCTCAAGCTGTATAAACGCATTAATCAATTCTGAACAAGAAAAAGCGAAAATGGCATGCCTCCCAAAAGCCATAATACAGTTCACTCACCACAACTGTGAAATACACCATAAAGAAGAAAGCGAGACTACTGGTGTAGCCCAGGAAGCCTAGTGGAGTAAGAAAGAGACCTGTTGAGATATACCGATATAAACTATTCAGCAAATGAAACTCAAAACATTAAGACATCTACTCACTTACCGATTTTAGGTAGTATTGATAAAGGCAGAATAAGGCATAGAGTGATGATGATGAGAAGCAACCGTCCATCTTCATACCAGACATCTCTGAAAAAAGGAAGGAGACATAGATTAATAAAGGTTGCACTGATAGAGTCAAAGCATACTCTTAATCATCATATCCCTGGGCCCAGTTAAATCTGAATGAGAATGATCCAGATGTTTTGCTTTCAGGAACCATGTTTTTAGGGCTGTTTTTCAAAGACTGAATCATCTGATGCACATAAAAACATACAATTCCAGATTACCAGCGCTCTAAACGGGGCTATATAACCCAGTGTAGCTGCTAGAACTGGACCATATTAAGTGTTTTTATTTGATGAGACGTCATAAAACAGTTGACACATCCTCTTCTGTTTTTAATTTCTCTTCATCTGACCCGGAGTGAATGGAGTTAAATGGATGTGTAATTAGGGATGTAATTGATAGAAACTACTTTTGATGTTGTGTTTTTATATATAATGACATCTTACATCAAATATGTTATTTCAGTTTAATACTGACAGCTGTTTGCAGGATTATTTTATGGAGCTGCTGCTGCTGGGATCAGGAAAATCTTGATTTTTTTTTTTTTTTTGGATGACAGGTAAGACCAATTCTACTTAAATGTTTTGGACAACACATACTTAAGTTTCACATCAGATCAAAACCAAGGCTGGATTACATTACACTGAATGTAATCCCATTTCTGAATACTTTCTTTTTCCTTTGAACAACTCATTTTCAATACGAGATCAAATCCCAGTATCTGAAATGCAATCGGATTCCTACTGACCAACCGGGCCCAGGTTTGGAAATGTCACAGAGAGCAGAACAGATGAATCTTCGGTGTCATAAAACGGACTGGCTCTGGAAATTTGTCTCCATTTCGTGCTCAAATACAGAGCGACAGATTCATCATGTGGTACGAATTAAAGGCTTTAGCTCTTGCAAACCATAACAATTATGTAATTCACATGCAAACGTCGTGTCGCTCCATCAGATGAGACCACATTTCACTTGCCGGGTTTTTGGAGAGGGGGAATAATATTTTCCTTTGCTGAGGGATAGCCTTGGCGGTTTATTCGGGATTGGGGAGCTAGAAGAGGAGGAAGAGGAGGAGGCGGGGCGCATTCGCTGTGACACATGTGGAAGGCATGTCGGCTCCGGAGGGGTCGGGGTCGGGTGGGAAGGGTGCTGCTGTATGTTGGACTGCAGCGTGGGGGTCATGAGGGACTGCCTCCACTTCTCTTTATGGGGCTCCCACAGTCAGCAGCACCTGCTCTGACCACATCAACACCCACTGACCCCTGTTTGGCAGTTTCACAGCTGTGGTGTTACTATAGGCGCTGATGGATTTGTCTCTGCGTCTACACACATTCTGCCCTGTAACTGGATGTCAGGAAGACCTCTGCTCTGACCCCAAATCTCTCCTGTCCAATCACTTTTACTCAAGCCTAAGTTTAGCTGAAGTGTTCTACTAAAGCTAAGCTAACCTCCTTGCAAAAAAAAAAGACTCCAGTAACATTCTCAAAAGTCCTGAGTTTTACTGTAAGAGCTCAGGATACCTAGAACACCCATGAAATGTGGAACATTTCACGCTCTAACGAGATGCAGGACAGCCTCACTTAAGATATGAGTACGACTGCCAATGAGTCAATCTACGCAAACTGTAGAACATCAGCGTAAATCTGGCCAGAGCAGCTCAAACTGAAATCCTCAGCTGTCCATGTCCTTGACCTTGTTAAGCGTGATGGGAAGAACATAAACAGGACATACACTCCATTAGCACAGACGAAATGATTGAGCGCAACTGTGTTTTTGCTCTGCTGTTGTTATGACAAATGAGCCAGAAAAAAGAAACACGTTCTAATATAAAACAACTCGTTTATTTAGGCTTTGGTGGAATTGGGAATGTGTCTGTTAACATCCAAAAGCCACTCATTAACAGAAATGTTTTGTTTCCCTCAGCAGTGAGCTGTAATTAGAATGGCAAAACTGATATCCCCTTGTATCAGTCTGATTCCGGGGAACATGTGCGAGAGATTTGGGGGTGAAAGGAGAGCACTAATACAAAGCAGCTGTGTGTGGAAGATTCAGATGTTGACGGATTGGGCTGAAAGCAGCTACAAGTCTTGCTTTAAACCAGTGTGGCCAATAATAAAGTAATAGAAGTTACATTCTTGGCCTGGCTGGGACTATTCTGCTCTCAGAGGGCGAGGAGCTGCAGACTCGTCCACACAGGCCAATGAAAGACGCAGGCTGCTGATGATGGGTGATGAATGGCTCGCTGTCATTAAATACATTTCCTCTGGGCGTCTTCACATCACACTACACCAAGAGCAAGTTTCGCCTCAGTCGCTCACAGACAAAGTATTGGTGTTTTGTGGTTTAGTGAGAGATCTTCTTCCACCACATTTTTCAGACGCTCCTCATTGCCTGACTAATTCCAGTTTGTGTAGCTGTGTGGTGCAGAAGTGTCAAATGTGACTTATTCAGAGGCCAAAGGTATAATCTACAACATCATGGGAACAGGAATGACTCATTTGTTATCTTAGTGCAGACTTTTAAATCCATCCAGTTAATTTAAATGAATGACTGGGTTCTAGCTGCGGTGGTGGTCGACTATGAGTAAAGTTTCCTTACTGTGGGGGGAAGAGCTACTAATGAAAAATACGGCTAAAACTCAATCCAGCAGGGAAAAATGATTTTGTTACCAAGTTTTCAAAAACATAACACCTAAGTTAAAACTACAATGCAACACCATCTAACACTAAAAAGAACTAGAGGTAAAATCAGCTTTTCCCTCCCCTTGATTTGCATTGTAGTCGCTAAACCACATTAAGTAAGATTTTCTTTTAATAATTGGAGACACTGGACTCCATTACCTGTATTCTTACACACTACATTTCTGTAAGTCAAGTTTTTCCTCATAATACCCAAAAAATAAAAATAAAACTACTTCATTCCCCCAAAATAATACAAATATCTAATTAAAACATGCATTCTGGATTCTTACTGACATGCATTCTTGCATTATGTTTCTACAACTCTACGTTTTCCTCATATAACCCCAAAAACTAGACTAAACCTCATCAATTCACCAACAAAAAAAAAAGTACTTAAAACTCTTAAGATACTAAATTAAAATAAAAACTCTGCAGAGAATACAAACATTTTACACAACCAAATTTAAAAGCATATTTTGGATGAACAATATCAATTCACACACACTGACTAAGAGGATTAAAAAAAAAATTTAACTTGTGTAATGTGCAGTCACTTTTCTTTGCAAATGAAGAAATCAGAGCCAAATTGAAACACTGAATAAAAAATTAAATCTAATGACAGTTCTGTCAATACCAACCCTGTATTTTCTGAGTTTGAGAAGCTGTTGATGGCTGCAGGAAGCTCTGACTTCAAGATGAACAAGTAGGATGACATGGCTGAGGAGAGAGAAGGAAAAAAGGTTTAGAAAATGAGTGCCTTTTTTTAACAAAATAAACAAAAAAATTACACGATCATACCAAACTACTAAGTCATGAACACAACAGATGACTGTATTCTGCCACAAGCCATTCTAAATTGCAGTGTGAGATTGCTGCGTGTTTTCCAGCACAAGGAAATGGAAGGCAGGGCGGAGGGGTACCGCGGCTCTGAGTTAAAGCAGATGGGTGGGGCAGGCGGCTCAATGGGATCATCAGCAAAGCCCTCGATGCAGAGGAGCAGACATTATGCAGATCTTCCAACTGCTCAAGACCAGGAGAGGCAGCGCCAGAAGTGTGAGAGGGAGGAATGCTAACAATAATGGTCCCTGACGCTAATCCAGGTATTTCTCCCCCTTCCCTACCTCACTAGGAAACAGGATATTATCTGCCTCAGACGGGATCCAACATCCTTCCCCGGACAGCCAATCAGAGGGGGGGATCTGGGTCACTTCCTGAGGGTCATATCGGCCCCAATAACACAAAAAATAGGGAAAAGAGTGATGGAAAATGCACCATTAAAAGGGGACGCATTTGGCCCAAGACATGGACAAATCAGCGACTCAGATACAGTGTGTGGTCGGTGATACAGGGAGATGATGTTAAAGGATTTAGATTTGTGAAACCAGGCAGAGCCAGAGTTAGCTGGGACCTTACTGCCCCAAGGCAGGCCTTGCACTCGCCGTTAAATAAGCCTACACTATAATCCCTTAGATCCTGTATTTGTTTATGAAAGAAAATTCCTCCTAAACCCTCCAGCCCACACACACACAAGGACCCCCACTCTGTGATATATCTAATGCTCATAAAAAGTACTCAAAGCTGTCTATAAGAAGTTATTCTTAGGCAGCAGCTCCTCCTCTGCCTTGTTTCAGAGAGGATGCTTTGGTGTTTTATGCAAAACTATAAAAGTTCATCTAATTTCCTATTAATCACACAAATGGAGGTAGGGCTTTACATCATAGATTTGCAATAACAAATAATGGAGTAATGATGAGGTACCAGGTAATTATACAGTTAAGAGTTTGGTACTAGTGAGTATATGTGGGTAATATATGAATAAAATGCATTAACACAGTGATAAAAGCACCACAAATAATGAAGAAACACATCAGCAAAATAGCAATTAGGCAAGGCCCACTCACAATAAACACATATATAACACGTATATAACATTCAATATACTATATAAAATTTGCACATGTGAGGTTAAGTTTTCTGTCAGTTTTCATTCTGCAGTGCCACCCTTCTGCTCCTCTACAGCAGCAACATTGGCTTCTGTTAGCTAAGAAATGGCATTATCCAGCAACAACAAACAGCTGCTTCTCTGCACAGAGCAGGCTCAAATAAACTCCACAGATGTCACACAATCATATGCAGATAACCAGAGTGTAATAAGGTCACTTCAGGTAAAATTTCCTTTATATTCCAGGCAGGAAAAGTGGTGTAATATTTTGGGAAATGAATCAAAATGTTCAAGATTATAGTTGTGCATTTATAAGACAACATTTCAGATATTCACTGAAATAATAAATTAATAAACATGCAAGATAAATTTTGGAAATTACCAAGAAAAAACCTCAAACAGGAAGATAGGTTTGACACTTTGTCTGGTAAGAAACTTTACTTTATCATTAAATGTTTTTGAGGTTTTTTTTTCTTGCAAATTTGCCACTTTATTCTCAGAGAATATCAATGTTTTTAACTTGGAAATTTACAACTTTAACATCCAAAATTGAGAGGTTTTTCTCCCACTCAAAAACAGTAAAATGTTAATTTACGTAACCATAACACATTGTCATACAAATCTGACAAACTGAACCTGCAAATATTGTAATACAGTGACATTAATGGGTTACTAACCTGATAACAATAACTAATGTACTTTTATTGTGACGTGCTTACTACATGGGGTTGGGCGATATATTGGCATAATTTGATTAATCAAGCTTTTGCTCTCTTAAAATAGTGTAAAAAACCTGAATTGAAAAATCCAGATTATGCTTCTGGAGACCTTTGTTACTATATTCTATTAATTTTCTCCAGCCAGATTTAGCACATAGATTTAGTAAATAAACTGTAATTCTGGGTCACGCTTTGTCTGAAGTTCATGTAGATTAAAATCATAAATCTTCCATAACATTGAAAAAAATGTTTACTTGAGTCCTGTTCTTATTGTCTGTGTTATCACCCAAGTCAAATATTACCCAAATATACCTACTGTAAATATGAAGCCAATACCTTGCAATTAATTTGGTAATTACATATTATTATTATTATTATTACCATGTTATTACCAAGCTGTAATGTCAAGTTCACTCCAAAGGGATACACACACACACACACACACGCGCGCGCAGAGACGCAGATCACACCACAGACTTGATGCAAAGGTTTAGTTTCATGCAGCTGGTTATTGTAAGCACCACACCACTTCCATGTGGATAATACTTACAGCTCTAAACAAAAAGGCCCTTAAGTGAAGAAAAAAAGATCATTATTGGCCACGTGGTAATACAACATATTCTACTAATAATCATGAATATAAAAAGGTGAAGTAAAGCGTCTGTGTGTGGTCGCCGTCATACGCACAGTTGGAAAGTGTGTTCAACATAAGACAGAGCCACTTTCATTTCATTAGGAGCAAGAGGAGAGGCAGCGTGTGAGAGCCCTGGGCTGGTCAGTAATTAAGGTCAATTGGCCCATCAGCCTTTGGCAGTGCAAATGAATGTTTACCCAGAGTGAGGCTAATTGCACTCTTATAAAAGGGGCCTGGGGTGCGGACAGATGCATGCTGGAGTGCTGGCTCTCACACTCTCACACGTACTGCCCCATGCTGGGAAAACCACAAACATACCAGAGGGCACTGCAATAATCCACTCAGCCGTGCCACTAATGACTGCAGAGGAGCTATCACCTCAGCTCGCGACTGTCTGAGAAGACCCGCTTGTGGCCGAGGGACGGATGGAGATGGCAACAAGAGGGAGCAGCGAGGGGGCGGGGGGGTGAGGGAGGGGTCCCATTAGGTTACTCAACACTCACAGGGCGGGAGTGGGTTTACCATCAGTGATCAATTAGACGTGAAGTCAGGTTTCAGGCCCATGGGAGGGGGCCCTGAGGAAAGCAGCTACAGGGTCAAAGGTTATCAGAGAATCCGGATAATAACCTAAGAGGTAAGAGGTAGTCAAGGCGGACTTCACTCTCCTCCAGTAGGCGGCACTACGTTCCACCAAAATAAACTGACCATGGACTGAGACTGGAGAACTATGCAACCTTTTTTACCACTAGGCTCCAAAAACCGCAGAAGAGGTTTCATGTCCAATATGTCAGACATAATGGATGTCAAAGTACAAAAAAAATACAGAAATAAAGACTGACTTACCACCAATATTTTGGATGAGAATAGCAAGTCCAACCAGAACCTAAAAAGATTTTTGAGGAAGTCGTTAGTGGGAATATGTTTCCTGATCATGTACAAAGTATGTGAATTCTTAAAGACAGCGAATCAAAAAAACATGGAAACACTTTGTATTGAGGTACGATTACTCACCATTAACTAGTTGCCCATTAACATACATATTAACAAAACACTGACAGCTCTTTATTAGTAAATATAGAGCACTTAGAAATACCTTCTACATGACCACATTCTACAATGATGAGTTTTCCCTCAATTACCTTCTAATTACTGCTGATTGGAAGTGTGTGATGACACCAAAATCTCTCATCACAGTATAAAGCTTTAGAAATAGTTGGAAAAAAGTAAAACTATTGAGAAGTCAAGAGACCTGCAAAGCAATCGCGCTGTGAGCAAATGCAAGGAAATAAAACTTGCGTAACTCACACAAAATGCTTGCCTCACAAATAATAAAGAAAAATAATATCAACAACATGTAACATATGAATTAAGATCATCTGATGTTGATACACTGATGAGACACATTTCACATTCAGTAATATGTGGGAATATTATATTGAATTACCATATGTATTTTTCACAAGATTTGAATCATGATTTTATTATGCCCACGTTGAGCAAAGCACATTAATTCTATTAGGTTAATGGAGAATATGGTGATAAAGAATAATAATAAGACCCAATGTGCTGTTACACATACTAAGCTAATAAACAACTAGTTAATGGTGAATACGTGTTCCTTAAAATAAAAGTGAACCCATAGAGGCAACACTCACCTTTCCTGGTTTCTGTAACGCCTGCATTCCAAGGTCTTCATATGAATTAATACCTATGAGAAAACGATTGAATATTTTTTCAAATATACTCGAAAACAACATAAGATGGAGTGGAATGGCTGGTGCTTATACTGTAGGTCATATAACACTTTTCATTTGTTTTCTTTGTTATCCCCCTGCTTTCATTTCTTTTGGTGTTAAGTTTTAATGCCAGCTGATAAAGTCACAGCTATGAAATAAAGACTGAGAAATAAATAGCTAAGATAGACAGCTATTCGGCTTCGTAAACACAGATCTAATCGCGATCAAAGTAAGATTCAGTATCCTGGATGGGGTGGGGAGAAAAAAAAATCGGGGATGAAAGCGCTTGTATAAACCCACAGGGACATGTTTATCTACAGTTTAACAGTGTATCTATTGTTAGTCTTTCACCTGTTTGGTCACATAGCTTCAGAAGGAGGTGTATAGAGTACGCCGCCAAGCAAGACACCCCTACCAGCAGGATACTAGAAAAGCAGTACACAGAGGAGAATCAGTATGGCATTACATCAAAGTCATGCGTATGTGATATCTTCAAAGGCTGTCAAGCACTTCAACAGCACAATAGTTTACTCTTACCAAAATCCAATAATGCCAGTGTGAGCCATTGCATAAGCTAGACCCAATATACCGCTGCCCATGATGGCATTCATCAGGTTAAAAACGGAGGAGGCAAAGGAGGCTCCTCTCGTCCTGATAGTCGCTGCTCCCTGCACATGGAGGAGAGAAAACAGGAACATAACAAGAAAAAGAGTTAAATCAATCATTATAAAAGGTAATGGAGACAAAAACTCTAATTATTTTTGTAAAAGATTTAAGAGAATTCAAGCAGACAGTATGAGGAACAACTGGGTGGCCCTGATGATGGATGTCATGATACAACACTGCAGTGGCATGCAGGATCAGGGAACTGAAATGGGAATGGATGGGGAGGGATTTGAGCTGGTAACACTGGGACAGCTGCCCGAGCTCAGGATAAGGGGAGCTGCCCACACTGCTTGACCTCTCTAATAGGGGATATCCTGAAGCGAACGAGTAGCAACTCCGGTGTCTGTGTCTCAACAAGCTTGGATTGACCTGCAGGCTGCTGAATGTGATTCACTCTGGGTTACAGTAATGAAAGACAGAGAGCAAACTTTGACACCGAAAAAAAAATAGAAATGGAAATGTAGAACTATGTAACAAATTAAACTGCCATGATCTGACAAAACAAGGATGACACAATGTCGTAGCAGGAGTCACGTCTCAACTAATGATACAATACTAACTATACTGATGTGACAATAGCAGTGTTATCATACTTTGATTCTGCCAAATTTGATACACTGTGGGACAATCATCTACAATCAAACTCAAAATCTATGTAATTTGAGAGGGAAAAACATTCCCAAACAGACAAAGAGCAGAAAATGGATTTTTATTTATTGTATTCTGTTCTCAATTTTAGAGACAGTTTTGACCACTGGGATCAAAAGTCTTCACAATCTTATGTTTTAGTCTTACTACAGTTTATTTTTTGTTTTCCTTTGTTTCTTGTCTTGAACTGAAGAGATTTTGACTTTTGACCTGTATCTGTATGTCCAGTGATTAGTGACAGTGGAGTCCAATGCGCAATATAATAAAAATTCCTACATTCGGTATATTCCCATACCTATATTGTGCTTTCAATCTTATTGTATATTATCATTAATTATTGTCACATTTCACTGAGCTATTCAAAAAACCTTACATAGCAAAATCCTTCCTGCATTAAATGTTGGACTTAATTGTTTCTACCTAATATATACTATATCAAACTACTCACAACACCTAATAAATGCAACAAAAACACAACATAAATCCAAATTTCTCTGTTTATCTCTCTTTAGAATATTTCATGTTTAGGACATCAATCCTAAAATTAGATTGTACCTGGACACTATTACATTATGTAACTGGTGTGTCTGAAGTAAGTAAGCAAGTAAATAAGTAAGATGTAATATATATAATTTTTTCACAACGCAATATTTTAGCAAATTGAAACCATTTACTCTTGGGCGCAATTGGATGATATAACAGTTAAACAAGGGAGTGTAATAATGAATAAAGTAGAACTGGTACTGGAACAATAAATTGGTTATGGAGTCACAGATTAAATACATTTTGTTAAATGTATATACTTTTTAAAACATAGCTACAGGTTATAAGTACTTGGGATCTTTAAAAATCACTGCAGTGCGACGGAGTCACTTCTGTTTTAGGGTGCATTTACTCTTGAAGTGCTGACAGAGGCAGAAAAGCAAGGGAAACGAAAGCAGTAATCATACAATCACATGATGTTCAACTTCACAGCCTGTATCCTGCGTGAATAATTACAAAATACCTCTTCTTTATGCTTCATTTTTAGACTGGAAACTGTAATTTTTCAGTACTTACATGTCTTAATAAAGGTGAAGTTTCATTTGTCTCGATGTCTCCGTCGATGAACTCTCTGTGTAAGTCTCTACTGGCATTTCCATTTATGCTCATTTTCAGCTCCGGAAAGTTCAGCGCACGGCTCAGCCTTCAGGAAGAAAAGCCTCAGAACGTGGTGTAAAACCGCGCAGACATTTGACTCTGACCGCAAAATTATGACACCATCGTCGCTTAAATAACTTCATGTAATCTTATCTTATCAGTTTGTCAGCTGTTCACTGTTGTTGTTGATCAAAGCGTCACATGCCTCTCATTTCCGTCGCGGTTGTTATGACGGAAGAAAGACGACCAATCAGAAACGGCTTCTCTCATTGTATGGCCAATTAGAATCGCTGCATTGGTCGATTACTGATGACGCATTCGAAGCATGCCTGAGACCGGAGGATGTTGAGGTGAGTCCCCAATGTGAATTCTGTCGATACAGTTGTAAATAACGTGTAAAATAGGTGCAGGTTGGTCGTTGTTGTTAAAGGTAAAACTCAATTTGTGGTTACGGTGTCCTAGTTTACTTTTCGTTTTCACAACGGCGGTGTTTTTGTCATTGTAGGTTCTTCAGCAGAGTCTGTACATCTATACAAACTCGCATTAAAGTGAAATCTCCCACTCAACACCGCAGTCTCTGCTCTGCAGCTGTGCGACCGCCTTATTTCTCCCCTGGCTCCACTGTGCAGTCCAGAATGGAGCCTAAACTGTATAAGCCTCCTCCTCAGGTCCGGGGTATGACCTCTCTGGACAAAGAGGCCTTCACACAAACCATTACTGTCCCAGCTCTACGGGTTCCCACTGGGGTTTTAAACAAAGTAGTGAAAAGCCTAAAAAAGTCGACTATTCAGCGTCCAGGGGTGCCTAGGGTGGTCCAGGATGCAGAGGAGAGCAGTGATTTTCGTTTATTGCTGCTGGACCCACACAAAGTGACCTCTGCGAGCTCCTTCAGTGAGGGTGAAGCTGAGGCTCTCAGGTCCTTTGAGGTCACAGAGGAGCTGCAGGACTATGAGCTGCATCTCTCCTACGACAACCTGAAGAGTGAAGAAGTGCTGGAGGCTGTGCTCCCTCTGGGTCAGGATGTGACCACTTCATTCAGCCGAGTGGGGCACATCGCACACATGAACCTGAGAGACCACCAGCTTCCATACAAGAAACTAATAGGTAAGAGCAAGTTTGACTGGGGCAGATCATCAAACACTTAACTTCCTGCAGTCTGGTGAATTGTTATGCATTAATCTGTACCTTTTCTGTGTTGGTTTATTGTGGAAAAGTCATTATTTATAAAGCAGGAGTCCACAGACACAGTGTCCAAAAGTTTGCCATTTTCCCATATCCTGAACTGCCTTAACATTTACATGTACAAACTGTTAGTAAAAAAAAAAATCTAAACATTCATTTAAAATGTATATGAGATGTGTTTTATTGTAAAGGTGAATTATATTTTGTAAAATTTGCTGAGTGCAGGGTTAGAAAGTAGAGTTGGGTGATTTGATGAAAAAACAAAAATCAGATCAGTTTATCAATAATTATGATAAATGTCAAATCATCATTTGTTTATATTTGGTTCTGTGTGAAAGTGGAAGAAACTAGACAGTTATTTGAGGTGTTAAATGGGAAAAAAAGACACACCAAGATGAAAAATCAATGTAAAAGATGCAACAAGACAAACATACTGTAATTATCATTTTTATATGTTTTATTTAGTCAAGTGGCAAATTCTAAGTCAGAACAGAGTAGCGGTAAAGTACTGAATTGTGTAAAATTGACAGTGTGTGACTTGATCATATACTTCTAATATGTAGTTTGTTGGATCAACATTATCTCCTGGGCCTCTGTCATATTTACATATCTGTACTGTTGATACTGCATAGGAAAAAAACTGCAGAGAAGGTGTAAATTAGTTACTAAATGTTACATGCCTTAGTGACGTTAATAAAATGACAATTCTTCTCTTGTAGGTCAAGTCATCATGGATAAAAATCCTGGTGTTACCTGTGTGGTCAATAAGACAAACATGATCGACTCCACGTACCGTAATTTCAAGATGGAGGTGCTAGCTGGAGAGGAAAACATGGTAGCCAAAGTAGGTTAATTATTGATTCATGCTAACAGTATTCATGTATTTTTTTCTTATTAAATAAATATCTATAGTATGTGCATAGTTCTATTTGTATTATACTTACCCTCAACTATATCCACATTTACTGGGATTCTTTTGTTCATTATTTCTGTCTGTGTTGCAGGTGAAAGAAAACGGTGTGACTTATGAGTTTGATTTTTCGCGTGTATATTGGAATCCCCGTCTGAGCACAGAGCATCAGCGCGTCGTGCAGCTGGTCAAACGCGGCGATACTGTGTTTGATGTGTTTGCTGGTGTTGGACCCTTTGCCGTTCCAGCTGCACGTTTCGGCGCCAACGTTTTAGCCAATGATCTCAACCCGGAGTCGTATCGATGGCTACAGCACAACTGCAAACTCAACAAGGTGGAGAGCAAAGTCAGAAGCTTTAACCTGGATGGCCGAGCCTTCATCCAGGGGCCTCTGAAGCAGGAGCTGCCTGCATTGATCAATGAAAAGGCTGGCATTCACGTGGTCATGAACCTGCCCGCTTTAGCTCTGGAGTTCCTGGATGCGTTCAGAGGCCTGCTGAACCCGGAGGAGGCTCCCTCTGAGGAAAACCTACCCACAGTGCACTGCTACGGGTTCTCCAAAGAGGAAAACCCTAAGATGGATATGGTGCAGAGGGCATCCTGCAGCCTCGGGTTCTCCCTGGAGAACAGGTGCTCTGTGCATTTTGTGCGCAATGTAGCACCCAACAAAGATATGATGTGTGTGAGCTTCACAGTTCCTAAAGAGGTCCTCTTCAGCAGTGATCCTAACCAGACAGGTGAGAATGAAACTGTAAAAATGTGAGGGTTTTGTTGTAAATTAATACTGCTATATTTTTGTTAAAGTAAGAAGACAAGACAAGAAAGGATGCTGTTTATAGTAAAGGAAGGGATCCACTGCACCTGCTCTGAAACAGACCTCAGTCTTTCTCTGCTTAGTTTGTGTTTTCTATTTTATTTGTAGTTTCTACAGGTTTTACCCCTGTGAAAACAGAATAATATTAGGTGATAGTAGGTGTCTCTTGTTGTGTTTTTATTTCCTTCTAATGTGCCTCTTCTGCCTTTTTCCTAACTTGAACATCTTTTGCACAGCCTGCAGCAGGTGTCAATTTCTTTTATTGTTCTATTATTAACAGATTTAAACCAACACTAAATTCAGTCACTTTTTAAAACCTGTCAAAATCAAGACATTAAAGGCCTAAAATTAACATTATTAGACTTTATATTTCCTCAAGGATGCACAGAAACTTCTATTACTCATTTATACAGTTGATATTATTAAGATATTCTGCATGTTGTATCTCCAAGACAGTTTCCTCATGTTTTTTCTCTATTTTATCATCCACAGAATCTGGAGAAGAACCAGCCCCAAAAAGACAGAAATGTGAGGAGTCAACATAACAATCAGATTGATCTGATACTGAGGAATTCAGATAATACAAGTTGATTTTATTTTAAGTTACTTTTTTAAGTATTTGTTTTCAGGCGTTTTTGTGCCTATATTGAACAGTTGAAAAGGGACGCAAAAGCGGGACAAGGAAGAGATGGGATTTCTATGCAGCAAGAGTCACCTGGATTTAGAGTTAAACTGAGGACCTTACAGCTCACAGCCAATGCTTGAGCCAGGATGTTTTGTGTAACCATTGAATGCCTTTTTTGGTGTTGCATCTTAAAATTGCGACTTTGCTTTAGTCCGAAAAATCTCCCATGTGTTCGCACCGATGTACATTGGTCTTGAGTAATGACATTTCAGTTTTAAATAAATCTGTACATATTGGACGGACACATTTTCTTCATTAGGAATTTATTTAAATATAAAACTAAACAAAACATAAAAAATGTACACTCTTGACTCCTAAAAGAATCAAAACACTGCTCACTGTACCAGCTGTGGCTCTCCATCGTGGCAGTTGTGTGGTATTTTTAGACCGTTCAGTCTCATTTCTACCCACTGTTTAAGCTCTGGACGGGCTCAGCCTCTCGGTGGGAATAGCCCACTGAAAGCATCCTGGATGGCTCGATGACACGCCAAAGCTGAGGTGTATCCTCCAGCTGTGTCCTGTGGCATGGCGGCCCGCACGTGGTTCAGATACCTGAGAACACACAGAAAGCCCTCGTCAGTCACAGCGGTGAGGTATTTTGTAAATAAAGCGACTGACTGGCAGCCTGAGACCTGGTTTCAAAAGTAGTTCCTATGAGTGTAACTTGAGTGTAAGTTTATTCTTCATTAAATCCACACTAGAGTTATTTTTTCTGGCTCACCCGGACCCCTTTGATGAGATCAGCTAAGACAGACATGCCCGTAGACTAACACTGGGACACCTTGTGCCTAAAAGCCTCTCCAACATGGCTCTATTAAAGTATTATAGGTGTCTTTTATTTTTTAAGTGCTTACAGATGTATCCTGCCAAAGCCTCTTTTCAGGTTCTTAAGTAAAGCCAAAAGTCACTGTTTATTTTTACATTCATTCACAGGCAGAAAAACAGTCAAGCTGTTAATTTAGTCTCCACTGTGATAGATACCCCTCTACTTAAGATCATACGTCGGTGTGGGGGGAGCTGACCTGTGGCCCCACCCACTTTAATCCTTCCTCTACCAAAACACACCGTCTGCACATATAACATATGCTGCTTTCCTTTTTGCGTCTGACTACAAAGCTGCACAAGCAAAGTCCTCCAGCAACTGAGACAACACGTAGCTCTGCCTGTCGATACCACCTCCCACCCACCCCCCCCTCCTGAGCAGAAATCATAGTCCGGGCCGAGAGCATATAAAGCCCTCACACGAGCCTGGCTTTGTGGCCTCTGTTCCTGTGAGCCAGCGAAACTTCAAAGTGAAAAGGGAATGGAGAGCATAGACAGCCCTCTGTGATTTCTGTGCCCATTCAAGCTGCTTTACAGAGTAACCCAACACCTGTGGGGAGGCTCGGAGAGACGAGGCGTGTGTGTATGTATGTGTGTGTGTGTGTGTGTGAATGAGAGATGGACAGCGAGAAAAAGGTGTCAGAGAGACTACACACTGAATAGATCATGTGCTGCTTTGGTGGCTTTCTTGTAACATAATAAAAAGTTCACGGGAAATAAAGTTGAAACAGACTTTCAAGTGTGTCTGAGATATTAAAAAAAAGACATTTGTGAATATTATAAACGTAGGGAGGTCACGGTTAGGACAGCAACTAAAGGTTACAGTCATATGTCAATGTATTAGTTTGTTGGCAAATTATGTCACAAAAAGGTGAAAAAGGTTTTCCCGAAGCTCAAGATGATAATGATGACAACATTCACTTTTCTGTCAAAGGAGAGAAAGAAACAAACGCCATTAAAATTGCTGTAGCTTTGGTCACAATAGTGAAAACTTAGCTGATGATTAATGATTCATCATTGCAACTAACAATCATTTAACAACTGACAATAATTTAATCATTTTCTAAATTTGTCATTGGTTCAGTGCATAAAACGTCAGTGTTTTCCAAATCCTCGCATGATGTCGTCAAAGGTCTTGTTTGTTCCACAGGACATGATGAGATTAGTTTTTATTTTTTTAACATGTAATAATACAGTCAATGTCAGACTTAATAATATGCTATGTAACACATTCTCCAGATATAAATAAATGAATACCTGTCTACGTAACATTGCATGTCTGATAGACAGTACGAGTAACCCAGTAAAGATATTCACTTTGAGCAGGACTGCATGGTTTTATGAAAGTCATATTGAGATTAATGTGGACAAATAACATAAGAAAATTAAAAACACATTACTGATCATTTTAGAATGATTTTGTCTGTCAAACATGCAAACTTAAACTGGAACTTAAAAAAATCCCAAAAATATATTGCATGATGTTCATTTTGCATGTTTTACACAGTGCCTTTATCTGCCCAATGTCAATCCAACTCACAAACTCACACTAATTTAAGAAGCTAGAATTTTGACTTTAATTATGCAAAAAGATTAATTATCAAAAAAGCTGACAATTATTTTAGTTTATTAATAGTTGATAACTTATCAGTTAATTAAATTAGTTTTGCAGCTCTAATCCATTTTATGCCACTCTATCCACAGAGTACAACTAACAATAATTTACAGGCACTGAACACTGGAATGCACTAAACCTTGCATTCAGTTTTTGCTTTTTAACTCTCTAAATAAAAAAAATGCACAGGGCAGATTTGGCATAAATAAACAAAATATTTTACTAAAAATACAAATAAATCACTGTAAATGTTAATAAGAAGAGCCTTGACAAAGGGAAAAATGATGTTAAAAGAGAGCCAGAGAAATTCAAGCTGTATAAAATGTGATGGGCGAATTGTCTAGGCGATTGCATAGATGATGATTATTATGTGAATTAATTGTAATGATACTGATTAGCCTATGCATCAGATGACCTTGACAAAATCTTGCAAAAGAAAGTGAAAGTGAGAAGAAGAGCAGCATAAGATGTCAATCAGGTCTCACACACAAAGACCACTCATCACCCACTAGAGAAACAACACACAAGTTCAAAACAGGCCCAGTGATTAATAATAACTTCATTAGGCCCAAGCTTCTGTAGCCTGTCCTTCAGAGCACTTGAGGGAGGTCTTCTCATATGGCTTCCTGCATCAGATGAGTGCTATCTATTGATTATATTGTACTGGGCCTTTTTAATGGTGAAAAAAGTGGGCTATTTACAGCCTGGCTAAGTCTGCTCTTCCTGCTAATCTAATCCCCAAGCTACTCATGTGGTCATTCCTTCCAAGAAAGCTGAGAGCTCTGTGTAACTTTATACCTGCCTGCCCCAGAGGAGAGGCAGAGCAGGAGAGCAAAAAGAGAACATGGAGGTGGGGGAGGTGAGGGGAGAGTGGGAAGTAGAGAGAGGAGGGAGGATATGAGGTGAAATCACCTTTGGGTATCATCATCACGAACCCTCTTCTCTTAAACCAACCCTGTCTGCCCTCTGCTCACCCCTAACACCGAGGTTAGTTCAGTTCTGCTCCATTAACTCAGCGGCTGTATCCGCATCTTCCTGTAAAGACCCACTCCATGCACACAACCGGCTCTAGATGCCGAATTCAACTCTTTTCACATGACTGTACTCGACCACGGTGTAACATCAGGAGTGGACCGACAACAACCGAGACGTGCCGAGACCGGAAATCTATTAAAAACTGCACACTTGACTTAAAAAAGAAAACGCATCCGCAGTTAAATGAAAACAGAAATATTACACTCGAGAAATGGAAGGAGACTTCGAAAGATCGGCTGAAAAGTTCTACTTGTTGGAGGCATTATTTTTGTACTCCATTCCCAAAAGAAACCATATTCTCATCAGAAAGATTACTGGAGATGATGTGGGAACTGATATTCTGGAGCTGCACCGCTGAGATCCCATTCTGGTCACAAATTCATAACATCCTGAAGAGGTTTTTGTCTTTGACTACAATGACTTTGAGTTTCCACAAGGACTCATGCAGAGGAGGAAGGATGAAAGATTACTGTTGGCATTAAAAAGCTCCCCAATTAAGAAATGGCTGAAAAGAAGCACCCAGTGCAGAAAACTGGATTGACCAAGTGTATAATGTCTTTGTAATGGAATTAACTGCTTTAAATTTAATAACCATTTGAGAATTGGTCGCAATGGATTTCATGTCTCCATGTTCAAACCAGACTGTCTATAAACATTTTGCATTTGTCTTCCATCTTATTAAAATAATCTGTATAAAATATATGTATTCTAAAGAAATCAAAAATGTCCTAAAAATATCAGACTGTTTACCATAAAGTTGACAAAGTATGGTATTACAAGGACGAACTTCACGTCCACGGTCAGATGTGTTACTGTGAATGAATGTGACTACAGGAGGGGTAGTGATGGAGTAGTGAGTCACTATCTACCAAAGTAAAAACATCAAGATTGAGGGTAAGATATGAAAGGATAACATCACTATGTTATGTTGTGGTGTTTGCTGCCATTTTGTTGATCCTCAGCGTCAACTAAACTGTGACAGTTCTGACCTGTTTGGCAATTCCAAACAGATCTTTATGTAGGCTAATAGCTTACATATAGCTAACGGAGGTATAACGTAAACTATCAGCTGACACAGCATGTGAAGATTGTAAAACGCAGTGTTATTTTGACTGAATGGATTTCTGCTTGAAGGAGAAAACTTGATGACACCATAATATAGATATGTGTACACAATGAGTTTCACACTTAATTTAGTGAGTGATACAGTCTGTGGGGACGCAGCATTAACCCATTTTAACCCACTGTCCTCATTTGAGGACAGCATAAAAAACGATGAAAATAATGACAAGGATTGGTTAT
>JAPQRQ010000016.1:2405567-2442877 GCA_037367365.1 Apogon talboti
ACGTGTTTGTATTCCCATTTTATGCAAATGTTCTGAAAATCGTTACAAAAATCTAAAAATTGTTAACTTGGGTTAAATTCTTGGTGGTTTTGGTAGCTGTGAGTATGTTCTATTTCACGACTTCCCCCTGCTGCTGATACTTTGGAATATCAATACTCCATATAACCCCTTTAAGGATCAAATGGTCTTCGTGTTCATGTATCAGTTTGTAAATGATATGTTGTATCACGTGTATTTTTATGAAGCCAGTAAAAAGATAATTCCATGACAACTGCACGACTTCTAAAGTACGTCTCCCCGTGCCTTCAACCGTAGAATGAGATGCAAATTTAGACATGTAGTACAACATATACACACTTTAACCCTGTGAAACCCTCTGACGCTACTGTTTCACCGTGTGCACTAACATTCCCCTCGCCCTCCCACCCCATCATCTCCCCGTCCCCCCTTTCTTTCTTTCTTTTTCTTTCTTTCTTTCTCTCTCTCTCTGAGGACTGGACTGCCTTTTGTTCGCAGGCCCTGAAACCCAAGCCGTTTCGGCCGGTAACATCTTTCACTCTCCGGGCCCCACTGGAGCATTAGCTGCAACTCGATATGGGTCTTTTCAAAGCCTCGTATTATTGGGTAAATATGGGTCACTTTGGACTGGCCCATTATGTCGCTTAGGGGGAGCGGGAATAGACGAGTGCAGGTGATGAAGACAGCTGAATGACACGGTATGACAGTGTGCGTGTTCGACGGCGATCGCCACGAGGGAATATGGCGGGGGGTTTTCCATTAGTACAGACGCAGAAGAATAAATAATGTATGTTTTGGGAGAATTTTCTCCTGTAGCTTAAACAAGGTTCATGAGATATTGTAATACCGTTTTGGAATCAACTGCAGTGCGAGTGTAAAATGTATTAATCTTTTGCTTTGGTGACAGGAAAATAGTCCAGTATAAGTGAAAGTTCTGCATCAAAACCCTCCCTCAGTTGAAGTATGCACTTTCATTGTGCAGTAAAATGGTCCATGTGTGTATAATGTTTCTGGATTCATATTACTGCTGCGTTACTGTGTGTGTTGCATTTTACTGAGGTATTTAAGTCTGAGCACATTTGAATCATTATATCTTGCTGGTAGATTCATCTACACCAATGCATTATAATGTATAAGATCATCATGTGTTTGTGGCGTTGCTGTCCTGTAGGAAATACCCATCTCTAAATAGTCAACTTTTCATGAGCTTAGAAAAAGAGAATTTTCTAAACCCAAAAATTAACACTTCATCCTTAACCACATTTGGAGATAGGTGGTTTTCACTAGACAGAAAGGAGATGAAAAGCTTTCAGACAAATATAGCTGGGTAAAAAGAATAATATTTGCCTCTGAGATGCAGTGGAGTAGAAATATGAAGCTGCATAAAATGGTAAAAAGTAAAATACTTCCAATATTCCACCACTGATAATCTGTAAACTGGAAAGCATAATAAGCGATTGAAAAAGATGATTACATTATTACTGCTAATATTATTGTCAGTTTCTACATATGCTTGCTGTCTCACTGTGACACTGACTCTTTCCTTCATAAAGTGCCGTTGGATCAAAACTATTCAGTGCTAACAACATTTTTCCACTTGGGTCTGGAACTCTGGATACCTGGCCAATGTCTGCTGCTAATGCTAATAACGGTCAGAAATTTTCCTGATGGGACCCCTGAAAGTATTCCCCACTCCCGCTGCCTGGAAAACACCGCAGAGCCCCATCTCTAATTCAAAGTGAAAAGATAAGTGGTGAAACGTTCCGGCAGGTTCCGCGTGATTTCCAGCTGAGAATGTGTGTGTCTCCTCTTTGTGTTTGGGATCGGCCACGCTGCTGTGGAAAGAAACGTGTTTGGGTTCTTCAGGGAAACAGCAGTGAGGACACATGGATATGAGGATATGACGGACATGCAGACTGCATCGGGCCACTTGTCTACAATCATATGTTGGCTGGAATTGGATTAAGAGGAGCTGTGGAAGCTCAGGTGTAATCGGAAAGAATAGAGGCCTGTGATAATAGAGTAGCTGTAAATAACTACACTCAAGTACTCCACTAAAAAACAAATTTGAGGTATTTGTGCATGAGTATTTCCATTTTATGCTCCTTTATTCTTCTACTCCACTAGAGCTCAAAGGGAAATCACACTGTATTTCTTATTTGAACTACATTTGTCTGAAAGCTTCAGGGTCTCCTCAGGGGATTTTACACAACGGATAATATAACAAACTTAAAAAGTAACACACTGATGAAACCAGTGGTTTCCAGGCTTTTGGGTTTCTGACACAAAAAGCAAAGTGTTGTCAGATCACATTTCAGATATCTATGAGTTGTTAACAGCTCCTCCAAAAAGCGATTTTCCCTCTAAATTTCTCACATGGTTTCATTTCAACGAAAGTTCATATCGGCCAAAATGAAAGACGAAAAAGTCCACAAACAGAAAACAGATTTGTGTATCTGACATGTGTTGATCATGTGGTGAGCCCTTAGATTTATCTGGTGTCTCTGCTTATAAAAGTGGATATAAAGTAGTTCAACCTCCAGTTCAACCTCCACCTCCAGCAGCTCCAACATTAACATGCTGTGGCACCGCTGATGTTTCACTATCATGTCATGTATAATAATAGACAAACCAAACCTGCAATTTTACATCGTTTTCACACATCCATTCATTTTTCATACAATACTGCCATTTATGTAATTATGACTTGTTATAGAGTATTTCTTTACTCTGCTGCATTGGTACTTTGGATAAAAGAGTTCAATACTTCCCTCCATGATCTAAAAACGTCTTTTCTGTGGAGCTTTGACTGTATGAATAACTGGGTGAATCTATAAGTTGAGGTTTTGTTGGTTTTGTTGTTACACTCCTCTAAAGTCACAACGCTGACCTGAGACCACACCTCGGTTTGGCACCTGTTCACTTTCACAGCAACCTCACTGATCCAAGGTCAGCACTGTTTTTACAGCAAAGGGGATCAGAGGGTTTTTGGATTCAGCTCGTCATCAGCATGATTCATGACCCAAACAGTGAATGCTGACTTTCAGACAGGCAGGGGTGATAAACTCTACAATTTTTTGTTGAATCAACAGTAAAAGGGAAAATTATGTCTTCAAATGTAAATCAATAAACCATGCTTTACCTAGGACGGATTCAAGGACTGAAGCCTCATTAGCTATGTTTAATAAAGTGTAGGAGCTTAGATTAGAGTGTGCAGTGCTCAAAGAAGGCAGCTGACAAGCCTGAGGCAGACTATATCTGAAGGGAGGTTGCCTCATAATTCTGAAAGGCCAGTCATGAGCCTGCTGGATTGCAGAGAGAATGTCCGGAAGTCTTCCTTTAGCGCTCTGCTCCGGCAGTGGTTGAAGATTCCTGGCCTGGGAATGATGGGGGCTGGAGAAGAGGGGGGCAGAGCCACACACCTGCCAGATGATTTGTCATTATAGAGGGGTCAGCACTCAGCTGTCACCCCCTAATCACCCATCCTACCCCTTAAGTCACCCTCCCCTTCAACCCCCAAACTCTACTCCAGTCCTCCAAAAACACCCCCTGCATTCCTTAAGCAGCTCCAGTTTCACTCACAGCATTGCTACCCCATCTGCCCCGCCTTCCCACACTCTGCCCTGAGAGAAAATGTACCCCTGCGAGACACACAGCACACTGAGTGCATTATGTGGCTGTGTGCTTTTGCCCCCATATGTCTATACAATTCATATGAGTGTGAATATATGTTTATTCAAGGGCAAAGCGGTTTGTATCGATACCAGGGGTGAAGAGATGGGATGAGAATTTGACCAGCATGCATGTGTGAATTGGTCCAGGCTGCGGTCCAGAAACAAAAACCCCTGCAGACAAGCCAAACACAGAAGACTCTCACAGGTATACTATATCTGTCAACAGCGGTCTTTCATCACAGCAGGTCAGAGGTCATTCTCTCTTCCACTGAATGCAGCTTCCTTTGGGACGTGCAAGTGTGTGAGACAGATCTTCCTACCCACTGTCCACCAGATTATCTCAAGTTGTTGATTGTGGAGGGCTGGGTAAATGTGGTTACATCATATCCGAACAAGCTTAAACACCCCTTATCCATTATCGTGCGTCTTATCATCACCACCGAACAGTCTGCCTCTGTGCATCCCAAAAGGAGACGGTGGAGGGTATCACTGACACTTAGCTACATGTTTAGAGTGTTAACAGAAGTTTTAGGTGACACTAGATGTTCACGCTTATAAAAATATATTCCCATATGAGGTGGCTGACAATCTTCAAGCTGTGATGACAAAGAGTTCCATTTGTTTTGGGTTTATCAAAGATGGCACTGTGGAGGTTCCTCTGATAAAGGCCTATTGTGCAACAACCACTCGAAAGTGCCTTCACTTCCTGCTCCACACGTCACCTGTCACTACTCATCCAGGCCTCTGTAGTGTCTTGGTGTTGCACCTCTTCAGGCTAACCTGATGGGGGCAGTAGAGGCTGACTGACTGCCTGGCTGTGTAAATGGCTTTACACCTAACTGCAGCAGAAGGGGCTGAGGGAGGCACATCACACACCCTGCTAGCCACTTGATACACAGAGCATCTTTCTTTCGTCTCCTGAGCTGCCATTTGATAACTTTGTCCCCTGGAGAGTGGTGAGGAAAGAGGAGGGGGAGCAAACCGAACTGGATGGGGAGGATAATGACATGACATAAGTGTCATCGTTAACCAAATGGGGCCGTAAACAATAGAAGGACATATGCTGTTCAGTAAATGGCTGCTAGCTGAAGGCACACCCATGCACGCATACAGCAAAGGAGCCTTAACAGTCAGATGTAACATTCTGGGAATAGAGCAGCAATACAAAGTAGAAGAATAGAGTTTTCCCCTGGGGGATTCACCTCCACAGGTATCAGTTACCGAAACACCTCAAGCACAAGGGAGAGGTAAAGAGGATTTCAATTAGGGAGAAAGATGGGAAAGAAAGGGGGTGGAAGGACACAAAAAGGCAGGGAAAGGTAGAGGAGAGGGAGGGTGATAATTCATACATCATAGCGGGGAAGTACCTCCTCCTCCTGTGAGGTGGCAAGTCCACACAGCCAAGCTCAACATGACAGGAGTTTGTTTTCTTTCTCCAGCTCTTAAGAGGAGAAAATGAGCCCGCTAATCCCCCTGTACATGGCGAGGCCTTTGCCCCAGGGTCGAAGAGTTTTAGTTTGATGGTGTGTGCTCATGTATGCATGGTTATGAGCACTGTCAAAATCAAAACATGCAACCCTAGACAGTAAACGGCTGCTTTGGAAACCTTCACACAAATCAGTGTAGGTTAAAATAGTCAGGAGACATCCCCTCACCCTGTGCCGGGTGGGTGTTGACCCTGCCGCCTCTAGGCTGAGACACAAATAAACCTGGTGGCAAAATGGGCTGGAGTCCCCTGCACATCGGGTGTCTCCTTCAGCTGCGATGGCCTGGTTTAGCCTGGCCGGGTTCATCTCAGGAGGAGACTGCTGGTCTGCCTGGCACACAGCCCACACAGGCAAAACAATAACACTAAAAGCAGACCTCTTTCAGATGACCAGAATACACACATAAGACAAATCTATCCTCCGCTCCGTCATTCTGTAATGTCCCCTTCTGTTTTTGACCGCGCTATGGGTCAAAAATGACTCACCCACAAGTAAAAAGCCTCCAGTCAATGACAGCGCATGCTTATTTTGACTCATACTTCAAGAGAAGATCAATATTTGCACAGATCTATGGGAGGGAAAACAATAGTGATCTTGCCTCCACCAGCTCTGTCTGTTAATGGTCTGTTTACTGAGACAGACAGGATAATGGCCTGGGTGGGGGCTGGAGGAGAACCAGACAATGGCTGCGCTCCACTCTGTTTCTGATCTAGTTAGTAACGAGGAGCACCTACAGTATGAGAGGCAGAAGAATCAAAACTAGGCTGTTGCTGTGTGCCGAGAGTGAGGATGGTACATGTTGTTGACACAGACAGGTTTGCAAGTCAAATAGCCAGAGTCGAGCCTCCACACTTTTCTAGCGCCAGAAGTCTCTTTTGGCTATGCAAATTCTAAATCTGTGGCGGCAGTCTAGTTTGTCCACCTAAGCCATGGAGGCACTTAAAGGGTGAGAGAAATACTGTATTGCAGACTATAGTTACTGACTACGTTGGATCTAGTAACACAAAACACTGACATGTGCATAGAGTGTGTACTGTGGAAGAATGGAAGATATCAAATATCTGAGAAACCAAGTTCAGCTTCAGGTCTTGGTTATGGTGGCAACCCCAAGTATTTGAGGGAAAGCCCTATTGTTATTCAAGAACCGAATAAACCATTTTCCCATACATGGTGCTATTTGGCAGCATCACAGAATATTTTAATTGGCTGAATGAGAACAAAATATGTGCCTTGAGACATTATCAAATAGTAGTACGAGCACATCAAAGACTGCTGCTCTTGAGGGAGTTCATGTGAGGTCATGCTAACCGGCGCCTCAGTCTTCAGCTCATAACTTAAGCATCAAAGCTGTGATTGTGCGT
Organism: Apogon talboti; assembly: GCA_037367365.1. Lineage (NCBI taxonomy): Eukaryota > Metazoa > Chordata > Actinopteri > Kurtiformes > Apogonidae > Apogon > Apogon talboti. Next base: position 2,412,108 of record JAPQRQ010000016.1, read on the forward strand.
GAGTGCATGACTATTTGAGGCCCAGAATACGAGACTCGTCTCTCCAAGGTGCCATCACTCTGCTCCTGTCAGTCTCAGCACTCTGACTGCCTGGTGCTGCACCTCAGGTTCCCTGTGGTCAGTGACCTATGCTCTCTTTCCCCCTTCCCCTTCCAGGCCCGTCAGGCCCATCAGATGGATCTGCACCCTGCAGGGATCAGAGAACCTGGGATCCACGGAGAAGCTATTCAGGGCCATTTCAATTCAAGAGATTCCTCTGGAGCAACGCCCTCTGCATATTAAAGAAAAAAAGTAACGGTTGACTTGCACTTTCATCACAGAATGAGAGGGGAATGTAGGGGAAGGAAAGAATGATTTGTATGCAATTTAAACCTCATATACTCCAATTTAGTGATGGCAGAAATGGATTCATGAGTTCTCTATGGACCATGTTTAGTAGGCTTGCCTAGTGTAAGAGCCAAATCCAGGGTCAGTGGTAGTGCTCTTGGCCAGTGAGGCCATAGCTGGAGAGATGGAGAGTCTCGCTCTGGAGTCAGGCCAAGCAGGCAGGGAGAGGCGAGCAAAGCTGGCTGCCAGGAACTGAGGGCTGCTGTGATGGCACCACTGACAATTGTGGATATTTCAGTTCCCTCCTACCGAAGCACTTAACATGCAGTATAAGCCAACACAACACAAAACAAACAAATACACACTAATGATATAAACACGCAGACACCGAGGGATGCTTAGAAAACTAAGGAACACAGGGAGGAGGAGAGCATCACTCAGAGACCCATTAACCCCTGGCTCTCAACCAGAACAGTGTGCAAGCCTCCTTAAGTACATGTTAAACATTGCTAGTAGGGGTTGACCGATACGGCGTTTTTCAGGGATATTTGGAACAAATGTACAGTTGCAGGAAAATTTCTAATCTTGGTGTGAAAATTTTCTAAGATAAATTTCAACACAAAATTTGAAATGGCCTCAAGATGGGGGATGGGTGATTTGACCAAAAAAATTCACAGGATAAAAATTTTTTTTTTCAACAGTTGATATTATTAAGTATCATAATAAATGTTTGCTTATTTGGCCTAAGTGAAATTTGAAGAAACCACATGGTTCAGTCTAAGATTAAGGGGGACCTTCCTGCAGAATTAGTCTCTAATATTCGTTATTACATTTTCTTTAGTGTCTATTAAACAGCTTTACTGAATATGCAAATATATGATATGTAATTTCTGTTTTTAGGAGCAAAAGACTGACACAAGAAATAGTTTTAAAATCATTTTTTAAAAGTTAATTATTTGGTATGAAATAATTCATTTCTTTAATAGGTAGATGTGTGATAAGTGGGCAACTGTGTAAAGAGGCAGTCATTATATAAAAACAACCCTCTTCAAGGTGATTAAGACCCTTCAACTTCAACTTCAACTTCATGTCCTGCTGCACTCTTTCACAGTTTAACTTAGTGATCATTAACAGTGAAAATAGGAATCATTGTGTGTTTGTTATTATATCTACAGATGGAGGTTCTACTGAGTCCATATTGTACTGCCATATTTCTACAGAACTTCAGCACAGATTTCCTGGTGTCTATTTTACAGCACCTTACATTCAGTCATTAGATACATCATTGTCACTCAGTATGTTTGAGTGTGAACCAGAGTTAATTCCCCCTACCTAAAAAAACCCAGAACAGACAAAAAATACCAATACTATTGAGGGACACTTGTGTTTTTAGCATCCACCACAGGGGTGGGTGAGGCGAAGGGCATTTATACGATTGCAATATGAAATTTCACCACTTGATATTACCAAATATTACAAACTGTATTTGCCAAACAGCTGATCTTTTCCCCAAATGTGAGGTAGAGCAAACTTCCTCAGCCAGTGTAAGCAATAGAATATGCTGGCCTTATTTTTCTTTGTGGTTAAGCTGAATTGCCTACACTAGCATACTTTAGCCCTCTATTGGCTGACAAGATGAGCATAAATGTTCCACATGAGTACTGCATAAACACTGATAATACATTAAACATTTATGGAACATGTTATATTTGAAAATTAGATCAAGACAATTACCAGTATAATTAAATCAGCCCTACTTTAAGAATCTATTTCATTAAAATAGAACATTTCATTATTTTATTAAAAACAAATGGTGCTCCCAGCAGCTTTTCTTACAAATAGAAATTCTAATAACTAAAAAATGTTTCTGGAATTTCATTAAATAAAAATAAACATAGCTTGCATTTGTTTCAAGTAGAAGTATGAATTCAGCAGCACCAGAGTGAGATGCAGAAACCAGAGCTGCTCACTGTTGCAGAGTGGAGGCTGCATCATAGCCAAAATATACAGTTTTAAATAAATTTTCTTGCATTGAAAAATGAGTACCGATAGTCATACATTTGCTGGCTAACAGACATAATAAGTGACTCGGCTCATAATATGTCAACCCCTAGCAGCTAGTCTTTATATGTTTGTGTGTAATTCATGTACTTTTGTATGTATATGTCCATAAGGAGGCTGACTAACGGAGCTGTCCCCTGGTTATTGAATGGCTTATGAATTAATCTCAGTGCAAACTACCCATCACTATGTGACCCCCTCAGCTAGTGACTAAGGTCTGTTTTGGGGGAAGAAACTGCACTCAGAACTACTTCCTCGTGCAGAGAAGTGCATCCCCAAGAGAGGAGCTCCAGACTAAACACTCTGCTCATTCAGCTGCTCCCCTTCACCCCACCGAAAAGAGACGGATGCTTGACAAGCGCTCCCAACAGAAAACCTCACTTTTTCCACCAATTATAGAAAGCAGTACGGAGTGGGGGAGGAGGCAAAACTTCAAAATATTATACACACTGGCATTTGGCAAAGCACGTTGAGCAACCTCTGTCAGAGAGAGATGGGCTAATTTCAGGGCAACCTATGCCAACACAAACAACTGTTCTGGCTAGCTTTCATTGTCAGCACTTGAGGTTTGAGTTGAATTTTTCAACGCTCCGCAGCCAATTTCTCTTTCCCCTATTTTTCCCCCCATAAGATTTGTTCTTGTCCAAGATCCCAGTCAGTCTTTCATCGCCTACATAGTCAGAGCTTAAAAAGTATTCTGGTAGAAACAAACTCAGATGCTAATCTACACACAAGCAAAAACAAAAATAGAAAGTCAAATTAGTCTTAGGGATTAGACCATGTGCACCTGAGGTCATGTATATATAATGTATATACATATATAATGCAAGCACGGGTCATTAGTGTTGTATATTAAGATGTATGCAAGTGCTTCCAGTCAGGTTATGTCCATCAACAGGCCATAACATGGTTATAAGCACTACCACTGCAGCCTTTGGTTGTTGTGTGCTAGGAATTATATGATGGCCATGTCAACATAAACATCATGTGTTTCTGTTTGCGTCTCCAAAAGAGTATTTACTTCTGCTTTGATTATGTTTATTAAAGGCTTTTTACTGTTCAACATAAAAGCAAAAAGCCATGGCAGGACATGTGGAGAATGATATGTAGTGTTACATTCATAGTCTGCTCATAATCCTTACAGCTCACGCATGGTTCTGGGTGTGTGCCAGTCAGTGAGATGGACAGCACAGCAGTGCCATTAGAGAAACCTCACACAGTAGGGGTTCAATCCACTGTGGCAAATCATGCACACCTCTACACACTGGGGGAGGAGCATCTAGATATGTATGTAAGTATGTGTGTGCGCATAGTGTGGGGGGTAGATACTGAGATGGAAGCTGAATGGGCTCTTTTGGAGGCCCCTGCTGCCTGAACATGCAGCCTTTACTCTACTCCAGTATTGAGGCAGCTGTCTTTAATATAAGAGTGCAGCTCAGCCCATATTTATTCAGGTACAGCTGACAGAGGGGGAGAGACAGTGAAAGAGGCGTGGCCCTTCTTTTTCCTGGCAGCCGTGCAGCACTCCTGCGGTTTTTTGGGGGGCAAAGGGACAAGGCGAAAACGACACACTGAGACAGAAGAAGGAGAAAGAGAGCAGCACAGAAGGAAAAAAGCAAGTTTAAATTTTTTTTTTTTTTTTTTTTAAATCACGGCTCCAGTGAGTCCTGCGTTGACTGGACATCCTGTGCAAGAGAGCAGTCTCAGAGGCCCTGAGGCCACCAGGGAGGGGGTGTGTGAGCTCAACTCTTCAGTCTCACTTGATGCCTGTGTCCAAGATAAATCACCAGTGGTGCTGCTGTCACCGTGGGCCTTGACCAAGACAAACAGCCATGTTTTAAAATAAGTACCTGCCCCCTCACAACCCTTTCACCTCATCCACCTCCCCTTACACATCCATATCTCCTCACACATTTAAGCATATTGCCTTCACAGGTCACAGGATTGGAGATCTAGTCCAGCTCTGCACAGAGGAGACACTTTTCACCCTCTCAACCCTGTCTGCATTCTCATTTCTCTCCTCACACACTTGTGAATATTTACCACATCACACAGCTTCCATTGTTGCCAAAATGCTGGGATTGCAATAACAGGGGTGAGTCTGAGTATGCGTGACACAAAATATATACCAGGTTTAGGGGACACCGTCCGTGTGCATGTGCGAGCTTCATCGTCTATCTGAGCTTGCATGCACAAAACCTCAAACTTAGCTGAATCACACAAACTGCCAACTGCGCAGAAGTGTCAGCACTATTCCTTGCTTTACTTAACAGCACATTGCATCTTGGGAGTTGTGGTTTGTCTGTGCCGGGCTGTCTGTGTCACTGCCTGTGGCCTGCACCAGTGGGACTGGTGTTCCACACTGAACCGAGCCTCATTTATCTCTGTGGCAGAGTCCTTCCTCTCCAGCATTGGTCCTTCTGGACCACTGAACTGCTGACACTGCCCCCCCCAACCACCCTNNNCACTCCCGCCCCCTCCCCTGAGCTCCAGCATGCGGCAAAAATTTGTGAGATGTGTTTCATCTGCATATTGATCAGCCTGGCCAAAAGAAGTAGGACCTCAGCACTTCACTGAATACATAATGTAAATAAGTGCAAGTTATTCTGCTTAAACTCTCCTGCAGCCCTTTAAGAGGAATGTTTCACCTTAAGTAGATGCTTTTCCAGGTAATTAGGTAAATGTAATTGTGGTCAATACCACCTTTTATCTGAAAAATAAAGTACAACCAAACAGGAAAACCCTCATGCTAAACATGCTGACATTACGTTCAAATCCGCACATCTCAGCCAAATGAAGGTTACCATCAGGGTGAAGCAGTGAAAGTCAATGAGCTTGCCCAAAAAGAATATGACCTCATTTTTGCTTCTGTCACCCAATAAAAACGGGCCATTCTCAGTGTGTGGGCAGGCTTTAGTGCCAGTCAGTTGAAGTTGTTGCAGCGCAGACGGCTGGGCGCTGTGCTGTCTGATGGATGGCTTGCATTCGGTGAGGACTGGACCAATGGCGTCGTGGATTGATTGGCCCAATGGGGCTGTCGGGGGGAAAGCACTTCCTGTGTGTGTTAATGGACGCTCCTGCAGAGGCACTATGGCGGCTTGTGGCAGGGTGATGGTTGTTTCTCTCTTTCTCTCTCTCCTCCCCCTCATTTGGTTTCACTCTCCCAGTTAATCAGGAGAGAGTCAAGTGAGATGAGCCAGGCCCGGGTTTCCCAAGCAGACTGACTTTCTAGCAGCTTTCTAAGCCCTTACCAAGAGCTTTACAATACACTGTAGCATGTGGTGAGTTAAAACACTCAAAGAAAACCCACAACTTAAGTCTATCCGGTATTAGTCCAAGTTTATGGCCTCATGGCTTCTAATATTTTTCCTAGAAAAGAAGAGTAAAGTCACAGGAACTGCATATTTTGGTACCACATATAAGGAGAAATGGACTGTGAAACCCAGTCATTGCATCAAACTACAGAAGAAATGTTAATTTGTCAACAAACAAGTATAGAATGCCACACTATTATGGAGACTAAAACTTCCACAAACAAATTGTAAGCCGTTAAGGCATGTCAATCCCATCAACTTTACAAACCAACAAATGTATCTAAACTTACTATAATTGACTTAGGTTCAGAATGTGTCCATTTTTCTACAGTTAGTAGTTGAAAAGCCCAACCAGGGGACAGGAATGGCAAATTAACTAAATACAATATATTCTTTGTGCAGAATATCAGATAAATGAAATGATAAATGAATGAATGAATGAATTAATTTAATTAAACAGTGTAATGTCTAAATATTAGCTGAGGACAATTTATAAAGAAAAAGACATTACTATGTAATATGTATGTTAATATGCAAGTAAGACTATTATGATTATATGAGTATGTAAGGTTAACTAGTATGGGCTCTATTAGGAAAAAACAGGAGAACAAAAGATATCTATAATAACATTACGCTATGTTATTATTAGATGGGGGCAGATAATCTAAGACTTCTTCCCTTTTTGTTCCTTTTTCAGTCTGGAAATTTTACATTAAAAGGAACAAATAACCTCAATCTAAAATGTTTAAAAAGGTCTAAAAAGTTTAAATACAGTCTCTAACAGGTGTGTGAATATGATTGTGTAAAACATGTATTGTATGTACCCGAGCCGGCTCAGCTGCTCCAGTTCAGGCACCGGCGGTCCGTACGTTTCAACCTGTAGCGGCTTGTAATGGTAAAGGACTTCTTCTATCCTGGGCAAAGGCTGAAGAGACACCGTCTGATTCTGAAGAGAAAAAAACACAACAGAGACAACACATTTAACTCAGAACAATAATCTTCATTGTTTCAGAGTAGCATCCAGTTCACTTGGGAAACTACGGCTACGACACAAACGGAAAAAAACAATTTGGCAGAGGCTTAATGTCAATCAGACTCTAACATTAACAACCACCACGTCTTGACGAACTGGTTTCGAAATAGTAGTTTTGTCTCAACACCATGTACACTTTGCCTTTCTGGTTTTTGCGGAGAAACATAAATGGCCCGATGACTTAGCATGTTTTCAGTGGTCCAAAGTCTTGGCAACTAAACAACTATGCTTACCGGAAATTTTATCAAGAAGAAACAAACATAACATTACACGAAACAAAAGCGTGGGGTTGATGAAGAAATATCATTCCAGATAACATAAAGCAAGAGTACTTCTGCAAACAGTGGTGCTCCCTACCAGTGTAGTAGTTTGTTGAATTGTACAAGTTGATCTGTTGAGTTTCCTGCAGCATTAAGCACTAAATGTCAAATCTGCAGTAGTTAAAGCTGTAAAATATAAGGCCAACTTGGTTTATGAAAATACACGTAACCTGTAATCATAGGAAGTTTTAACATGGATACAAAGGGCTTGAATTCTTGTTCTTAATTCCTTTGACCATGGTGATCAAGCGAGAAACATGATGCTTCTTAAGGACACTGTAGAACTGTTCGATTTGGGGCTTTGCCATGAAAGGGGAATTTCCAGTGTCAGACCACTGTGTTTTCTCCAGCATTATAGTTAATCAGACTCAGAAGGCAAGCCAGAGTCATGAAACAAACCTGGAATTAAAAAGATGAAGTCTAAACAAACATTGACTATTTTAAATGGTAGCAAAGGAACTCAGAAACAAAGGGAAGATAAAAGATAAGAGAGAAAGCGCAGAAAATAGTAGTGGGGGAGTATAAACAACAGAACACAGAGGGGAGCTGATGAAAACCAAACTAAACGAATAACATGTGCCCCGTGGCTTCAGAATGCCCGCCCTCACACACAGGCTCTGGCCCGAGCACACACACATGGGAAAATAAAGCAACCGTGGCTGAGCTGAAAGACACAAAATCACCAAGGGACGCACGCTGAGGCAGCAGTGGATGCTGACTTTCTGTGCCAAACACAACAGGGTGGTAATTGTCCTTACTGGGCCAATGTGTAGGAATGTACAACAGGCAAGACTAAACTCAGACACATAAGAAAGAGGGATGATTTCACCCCAATACACATCCGTATATCAATGTAATCATCTGTTTTGTCAATGCTGTAATCCTACTTTTTTTGACATCCATTTTTCAACATGCATCATCTAATTCTTTTCAGCTCTGGATCTGGTGATAACGTCAAATTTCTGTATTTTAAAACTCTGTAGTAAAAGTTGGAAATATCTTAGAAATATCACAACTTTATGTCAACATGAGATTTTTATTAGATTTTTAATTGACTAGAATTTTACATTATGTCAAGTTCCTTTGATTTCCATTTCTTTTTATAAAACTCTTAGGAAAACATACAACAGGATGACATGTCTACATATATTCTTATCTATATTAAATGTGCCACAATCAAGGATTTTATCTGTAACCCCCACCTCTATTTCCCGGAATAATAACCCAACAGAACAAGAGTAAACTTGTTGCATTTAACTCTGGTTGATGTGTGCAAAGGGGGGAGGGGGGTACCTACAGTGGCAGTGCACTGACAAACACAATGAGTTTTTTCAGTCAAGACATTGTGAGGACTGCACATCCGTTTAAAATATCATGTGTCTTCAGATTTCATTACCATATTTTTAGTGTAAGGTTTTCTCTTGGTTTCTGGGGGCCTTGCTTGGGGGCCTGTGTGGTCTTGGGGTTTGTGGGTTTGATGTTTGACAAAAACTGTGCATTTCTCACATGATATTTGACTATTATCATTCTAACATTTATAAACCGAATTGTGAGTTCAATGACGAGTCCTCTTTTTTTTTGCAGCAGCAGCAGCAGCAGCATTATAAGAAACCTCCTACCAAATTTAAATCAAATGAAATAAACTTAACTGTGAAATTTTATTTCAGATGTTATGGGGACTGAGTGGCAGATAAACCTTCTTATAAAGATCTGTGAACCCAACTTAAAAAAAATATACAGGTTGTCAATTTTCACATTATACTCAAACATTAAAAACAAGAGCAGAAGTGGAACAAATGTGATGATGGATGAGGTAATAACAATGTCCATTTAAAATACTTCACATTTTTGTGTCTCAGAAAAATAATCATAATATAACACTGGTTTAAGCATAGTGGAGAAGTCTGAATGTCAGTTACATGTGACCACATTGCAAAAAGGAATTTCACTTAAGTATAAAAGCCAAGATTCTGGGCAATGAGTCTTTAATTGAAAAAGAATCATGAAAAATCTCTTTTTTTAAGAAAATATATCTATCACCTATTTAAGACTTTTAACCAATATTGAACAAGACTTAATCAGAAATAAATTAAAACACTACTTTGTATAGTATCCCAGCAGAGAAGCAATATAATTGTCCTTATTTTAAGGAACTTCTGCACAACCTCTCAATGGAAGAATATTAAATCTATCTTCAATAGTGTTTTCATGCTTTTTGAAGTAACGACATCCAGTAAAAACAATGAAGCCAGAAAACACATTGCCCTTTACCAATATCGGAACAATAATTCTGATATATTTCTTTCCATGAAGACATAAAACAGTAGACACACACGCTCTTTTATAGTTTTTGCTTCACCTTTAACCTCAAGGTGCCAGTGATCTTCTGTCCTGTCCCATCCATTCATCCAACACAGTGGAGCTCCACCACAGACTAATGAAACCCAGACCAACAACCCCAAACTCAAGTCAGTCTCTCTCTCTTTCACACTCCTTCAGTCTCTCCATCCATCTTCTTTCAGACTTTCAGCACTGTTTAACTCCCCTACTGCGCCAATCAAAGAGACACACTGGGACAAAGGGGTGAAGGGGGAGGTAAAAGAAAACTCTATGATGCTGGAGCAGTAGAGTAAGAGACTAGCAAATTGGGAATTGCAGATGGCTAAATGGCAGTAAATCAGATTTTTAAGCAGCACACTGAACAGAGGCAACCTTCAGCATAGTGAAATTTCTGTTGCATTCCACTGCAAGGGCACCTTGAAAACTGGCAGAGACGCATCAGCACGAACAAACAGTGTAAACCTGAGACTGCATACAATGGGTTTTGTTCTTCTGGATCTAAAAATGGTGAATGAATAAATACTAGCTGTCTGTTTAACAGACATCCTATGAGAGGAGCTGTGTCCTCTCAGACGTGACCTGTCCTCCACTCCAACTAATAACACAGCTGAAACTTTCAATCATGAACTCATCACGTCCTATTAAAAGGCTGTGTGAATTACAACATATGAATGTTGTTTTTAAGTACTCCTATGAAAGAAAGCAGCAGACGGGAAAGGAGGGGGGACCCCCAGCTAAGCCCAGCAGAGCAGAAATGGCTGAGGGACTTGGGGTCATTGAAACAACACTTCTGAAGAGCCAACGCAAACATCTGCTTTCTTCATTACAGAATCTCTACGTACTACCTATACAACATTATGTGTACTCACTATGCTTTCAAGTTTGTGTATTACTGGTATTTAAGACCCTTATAATACCCCCATGACACTAAAATGAAACTCTAGGGACCATCAATCTTAATAAAACTGCAGGGGAGGATGATCTTAGGAAATTACCACCAGGACATATAGAGGACTCGTGATTCTTGATTCTCCAAGTCTACCTCAGGTTAAAAAGTTACAGTGATCTGGCTTCAGATTTCTAGCAGAAGCACTCAGGTTTCAGTCCTAGTGGCAGAGGGGAAAGACCGATGTACTTGGCAGTAAACTCCTGAATACGCTACATACACTTTTGGGCTGAATTGTGCTCATGACATACCGTTGCATTACTTTTTCTTCACTCTCCTGTCCATCTTAGCAGTACCATCTGGGGAAAAAAAACATGGCTAGCCCATCTGTCAGAGTGAAATGGCAGACATTCATGTGACTTTTATAGGACAGAGGTCTCATAAAAGTTAAATTACTTTACAGGTATGACAGGTCAGACCCCAAAGCAATGCACCGAGGATGCCAAAGTCTACATTAAAAGAAGGACAAAAAAAAGGAGAGTGTTTGCCAATAGTGCATCTATATTTGACATGACAAAGTTTAAGGATAAAGTAATTTTTGTTATCTATGATCTGAATATCAACTTCCTCACTTCTTGAAAATGTAGGCTTTTTTACTTAAAAAAACTTAACTATAACTATTAACTATAGCTGTAAAAAGGTAAAGATCTCAGGTCACCTATTGATATAATTATTATCAATAGGTTTTTGGACAGCTTAGGTGGTATGGCAGCCTTTGTTGTTCTTATTTCAGAAAATATTAGGAATTTTGGCACCATTTGGATCAGTATTAAGACGTTTAGTTATATATTTAAAGGAAATATTAAACAAATTCACTCATTCACTAAGTACATTTTCTTACCTGGTTGCCTTAAAAAAATTGGATTGCGTAAATTTGGGTGCTGTAATTTTCGACTGTTTGACAGATATGCTTCCTGTTCACATCCGCAGTAAAGATGCTGCTATAGATGCAATATATACAAGCTGAAAGGAAAGCCTGACTTTGTTTTCTTTTAATTGCATCTTTTTTCACAATTTCTGAGTTCATAACTACACTATACAAGCCAAGTAATTGGCTAGCAATTGCTGTAGAAATTGATGTTATATTTTGTTCATTTTGTAATTTATCCACCTTTGTGTGACAAGTAAACGAACCAAACTCTGTTCTAATTTGCTGATAACTGTGCATTCTACAAAACTACAAAGGCATACAGTACATCTAAAAAAACAAACAAAAAAAAAACCAGTCCAAACATTAGTTCCATAATCAAGTTATTTGTTGAGTATTCAGAGCAACAACAGCTCACTGGTCACCGGCTCTGATCATGGGTCACCAACACACACTGCACACAAACACACACCACAAACATCAGCACTGTGTAGGCCCCCATCTCTCCCCTGACATTGCAACTCAGCAGGACACATCAAGGTCACTTAGACTAACCCCTCCATCAGCACCTTCCCACTAGATCCACAGACACACAAACAAAACCTCTTACAAATACAGTGCGCTAAAGCAGTGCTTCAGAGACAGTCAGATTGCCGTCACTAATAGACAAAGTGATAATGACAACAGTTGAATAGTGGAGAACAGTGGACAGCATTAGACAGAGGATAAAATTAACAAGCCTAGTTAGGGGCCAGCCGTTTGCCATCCCATCCTCAGCCCGTGCTTCAGCTTCTGCCCTGGCAGTGCCAGTGCTTCTATATGGATAAAGAGCTTTGGACAGCCCACTCGCCCACTGAGCAGTAAGTAGCAAGTGTAAAAGCTGCAGCCCACACAGTGACTCCCCTTGCCTTATAAGTTTAAATATAACCGCCTGACCAGTGGCAGCTGCCCCGGCGCAAAGCCCCTAAAGCTGACAACTCCTTTTTCTGCTGGGCAGGGCTATGTTGGCCTGCCCATGGGCAAGGGTTGCTGAGGCCAACCTAAACAGGACCAAGCCAGGGCCAGGGGCAGAGGTGTGAATGCCCACATGTGCTGGTGCCAATCAGAGCTGACCGTTCTCTTTACCCCCTGAAATGACCCCCTTTCCTCTTCCCTGCAGCTATCAACCTGCGTGCCAGAAGCCCAGTAAAACAGAAAAGGCCAAAGGGTAAGGGTTATGCACTCTCCCAGCAAAACTCGGCTTTTGGTCTGTGAATGCATTGTATAGCAACACAAATAACTTTGTCATGATTTGTCTCCGAGTGTGAAAAAAGGTTTCATTTTTCTTTTTCATACTGTCAAAATAGTACCTCAGTGTTGGTGGGTGGGGGGGTGGAGTGACAAACACCTCGGCAAAACAGGTTAGGCCAGTCTGCCACAGTACAGCAAAGCAGAGCTTTGCCTGCGCTGACGAGTACATCTACTGAGCAGAGGTCAGTGTAGAGGACAACTTAACCAAGTAAAACAGGCCTGAGCAAACAAGCTCAGTGTGTGTGTATATATATGTGTACTTGTGTTTGTGTTCTGTATAGCAGTCAAATTCCACTGCTAAAGTGTAGAAGGGAATAACGGCAGAGAGAACCCAGCGTCACTTCAGCCAGCTACACATCTATGTTTAGGGATAAACTTTCCACCCACATTTGGCTGATTGGGTGTGTGAGTTGCAGTTTGGTTATGTGTGTGTGTGCGCCTTCTTCTTTCATTAGGTGCCTGCACCGGCCTCGTCAGGTATGTCAGCTGCTCTGTCGCCTGCGAGGCGTGGATTGGGCTCCAGCAGAGCTGGAACCTGGGACCTTTCATTTAAGATGGCGCTGAAAGCTCCCCTAAGGTGGAGAGATTCCCCATCGGTCAAACTCATTCTGCAATGGAATACTGTATTAGCAGGACAATCACAAACACCATCAGACTAGAGAAAATAATAAGCTAGCATGCTCCAACACAATCAAAAACTTAAGAGTTACACACACAATGCTGAGCCTAGATTTAATTTATATGCAAATAACCCACAACTCATGCCCATGTTTTGCTCTGAGCAGGTGCCAAACATAAAGACTCTTGTCATCATGTTTGGCACTGGGGCTGTTCTTATGTGTCAGACAACAACAAGCAACCTGTTTCAACAGTGAATAGTGTGCTCCCTCCTGTACAGAGAGTTCCTTTTGATATCAGCAGACATCTATTTTTAAAAGACACTTTATTCTTCAAAGGATATTTACTCAGGAGAGTGTGTTCAACACAGTGTGTATGTAAGCCCCCATATGTGTGTCTTTATTAAACAGAGCACCTACAAAGTGAGGGATTAGTGGGTGATTTCAGACCATTCCTAAGGCAAGACCAGGCCCATCCCACTTCACATCACACCTGGAAAAAGACAACTTTCCTTCAGGACCAGTAAACTTCCTAAAGCATCCATTTACTGGGCATTTACACTCAACCAGACTAATCAGGATCAGGGTTGGATTCCCCTTCCCCACTGCCAGAAAAAAATCACCCAGGCAAAGCGTAGTGCCAACATAGCTGAGATGTCCCCTCGCTTGTTCCCAGTAAACAACATGACACAGCTAGATGCAAAGTTAGATCACCCTTTAAATAAAGACTGGAGGCACTGAGAAGCTGAGACAGAATGGGCATCCACACGTTCCATGGATTGGACAGCTCAAAAACAGGCAGATATGTCATGCCACTAGTGACGGCTCACCTTGGCCCCAGGGTGAAGCAGCTGTCTAAAGACGCAGGGAAGATGGGTGAGGGGTAGTGAGTGGTTATTTCTGCTTCTGTGACTGGTGAACTTGCACATCACCAAAAACATCCAGATGAAGGAACAAGAGGTCGTGCATCGGTCCCCTGACCATTTATCACTGTCACAATTAAAGTCTTTCTCCCTTGTGAATGCGCTAATGCATTAACTAAGAACTGTTAACTTTTTATAAGCTGCTTTTTGTCCAACAAAGAGTCAAAAACAAATTAAAACAATTAAATTAAAAAGATCAAGCCACTCATTTAAGGAGGTGTGTATTCTGGTTGTGGTTACCTGTTAAATGAGTGAATTATTACCAAAGATGTTATATGTTAAATAGGTATTTCCAACTATTAACAAATCCATTCATTGACTTTAACCCTAAGGTCAAGTTGCAATGATTCGAGTAAATCAGTTGTCAAGTATTTAATTAATTACCAATTATTTTGCCAGGTGATTTATCAGATATTTATCAGAAAAATGTATTTCTTAAATTTGATCATTTCCAGTTCCTTTACTATTCTGAGACAGTGAAATCGAAATCCTTGGGTTGTGGTGCAAAAGCAGATATTCCAGGACAACATCTTGACCTTTGGAAACACTCATCAACATTTTTTACCATTTTGTGACATTTTAGATGCCAAACAAGAAAATAACCAAAGCTCTTATCTCAGCGCTTGTTGAGGAGGAATACAAATCACTAACAGTCAGCTATGGCACTTCCCTGAAAGGTCCCAATCTTAAACATATTTTTCCTTTTGCCTCCACTAAATTCAGCTGAAGAAAAACTGAAACTTTGCTTGGAACAAGGGACCACAACCTAGGAGATAAATGAATTCCAGCAATCTACAGGAATCCACCACGCGGTGCTGAAACCTCACCAAGTCAAACAGAAGTCATTCTTATGGACTCTGAAGTGAAGGAAAATCCAAACCCACACGTTCCCCTGACTCGAGTCTCTCGGTCCAGCGCAGCAGATGCATGGTGAGAGCTCTGCTCCACCAACAGGAGCTTAGAGACGGGAAGATGAAGAGAAATGGGAAGAAAGAAGTGAAGAAAAACAGCCGCAGATGAAGCCAAAGGCAACATAATCATGCTGTTTCTCTCTCCATCAGCAACTTTAACTTCATGCTGTATATCATGATTTTGAGTACCACATCCTCCATTTGGATCAGCTCAACCTAGGCCTACTGCTTTTCCACTGGTGGCAGTCGTCTTGTGAGAGCTAAACCAGGGGTAAAACACATTAACACAGGCAGGACAGGCAAACAATGAGAATGTTTGGTAATACCCGAGTATGTCAAAACTCAACTCCAACTTAAGGCCAGGTACATACTACGCAGATATCTCTCCTACGCACCAATGAACTGTGGGAAGACAACCGTGCCTCATGAGGGCTGTGGAAAGGGAGTGGGGGTGATGACACAGCCTATCTCATCACAGTAAAATGAAAATAAACGACTGAAAAACTGAACGAAGCCCCAGTGGAATGTCTCCGCAGGCACGCTGAACACAAAGCTAAAAAAGACTGAGCGGCAAAAGCCCTGAGCCCACATGCTCTGCCTGAGGGTCCCATCGCTCGTCCAGAGGAACGTGACAACATGAGTGACAGGGCGAGGGTCTGTTCCCACACGGAAGAAGCATGAAAGAGCGAGGAGCGTCCTCCCTTTGAGGTTGTGGACTGTTATCACCAGTCAATTGTCAACAACCACTCCACATTAAGTTTAAATTAGAACTGAGCTAAAATCACACCATGTGTTTAACTGCTCTGACACCACTAACCACCGGTGGATAAAGTTATATAACATGTGTCCTCAACTTGCTCATGTAACTGTAGTAGGCTGTTGTTATTAATACAACATATAATGTCTTGGAACTCTTCTGTGGTCACTCTGTTCTCACCTGTTCCCTGTTAAAGGTATTTTAGGGGGTACTTTTTCTTCACTCCGAGTGTCAAGGGACAGAAGATGTTGTCCAGATGATATTCTATAAATTGTACAGATTGTAAAGTCTGCTGAGGGGGCTCTTGTGATATTGCGTGGTATAAACAAGTGAACTATACTGAAAGTGGTATAACAATTAATTGATCTAAACTCTGTAAAACGCTTTCAACATCTTCCAGGGTTGTTTTATTCCATAACATGTTTCACTCCCAAAAATGACTCATTTACTGAAATGCAAGACCAAGAATGTCAGCATCAAATACATGTTTTCCTGAAAAATGATGAAATAATCTTTGAAATAACGTAAAAATAATCTGCTGCATTTGTTATGAATTGAAAAAATAGTGTCATCCACCATCAAAGATCAAATTTTCCCAGTGGACAAAGTGAAGGAGACTAAAGTTTGCCTTATTGTAAATAGCCTCTGATTCATGTAATCAACAACCTGTTTCCAAATGAATCATGCTCATTTTGATTTCAGGAAACCAAAGCCTAAAGAATTTTAATTCGTCATAACTGTTAAGGATCATCGCTTGGTCTTCTGGTGAGAACTATACAGGTATACAGGTCCAACACCCCTCCTTACAATGCAAATGATGTCACTGCTAGATATTGAAAGCCTGTGTTGTTTTAATAAGTTTACCACTGTCTTGAAACTACTTGTGTGACTGTGGTTGAGGCTATTGAAAAGACATCCTGGATATGGTGAACTTAGAGGCCCTAGTTCTCTGTGACAAAACCCTATTTTTGCAGTTACAGGGATTGAATTCAAAACAATGCATAAATGTGATGATACTTCCTCGTGTGCTTATACTGCAGCAAAGACTGAAAATTACTGTGCCGTCAGAACTATGTAAAGTACTGGTTCAACGCTAAACATGGAAGCTGATACTCTGATTTAATATGTGTGAGCATGGGGTTAGAGAGCTCATAAAGTGTTGCACTCACCATATGGATTCCAGTAGAAAATAGACTGGTAGGTTTGACAGCCTGTTTCTGCTGCTCTATCTGCGTCTCCAGCTGGGCAGCACGGACCTTATGTTTCGCAAGCAAGATGGCAGCAGGAACATGAGACTGCTCCTGTAGAAATAAAAGGGATTTGGGCTTTTGTGAGCATGTTAACCTCGATTTGCTTCATCAAGAACTTTTCTACTTTGTCAAAACAGCTGAAACTTGTACATGTTAAGGCCTCTTTCTTATGTAACTGTTGTATGTTTGGAAAGAGTAGAGATACACACATAGTCATCCCCTCCAGACAACTCTGTCTAAGTGGATAACCATCAGCATTGGGTGCTTTCAGGCTAGCTGCCACATTATTGATGCAAGCCATATTAACAAAACTGTGGCACTGCAGGGGACGCTGCTTCAAGTGCACTACGACGCCTTCACCTCCATTAAATACAAGGTCGGACGTTTCAATTTCTTCAGTGGAGTGCTGCCAAGCGCAGAGGTCTAAGAACACAAGCTTGGACATGTTGTTCAGTAAAGAGGTAGGACATCTTTGATGGGGTGGACAGCAGAGGTACAACAAGAGAGGTGTTGTAAAATTTCAAAGAAAGCTACAACAGATTTAACAGAGGATAAATACATTTGACTACTGCCACTGATGTACACATTACCGTTTATATGAAACGATATCCATTTCATCAAGAACGAGACATTTTTAGATGAAAGCCACAACCATCAGAAGAGTGCTCTAACTTCCAGATGTATTTTCATGAATAATTGGCCCATTTCAAAAAAGTGACTTTTCAGTAAGTTGTTAAGTGAGTTTTGTGGCCACAGGGATGTGCAGATGTCAGAGCTCAGAGGAGTTCACCCTGGGGGTGAGAGCTGATCTCATCTGCCTACAGTCAACAGGCCCTGTGCCTTAAACAAACAAACACACAGCTTAGCCTGCTATCTGTGATGGTCCTTCAGCAGCCTGCTCTGCAGGAACAATCACTTCCAAAGCCTGCAGCTCAACACAATGGAGCCAAGAGGCTTTGGAATCACAGAATGAGAACAATGCAACCCGCAGTACAATGACTGGTAATAAGCTCTTAATGATGTCACAACCATGAACCCTGAGGCTGAGGGTGTGTGTTAATGTATGCATTAATGTCTATATGTGTACACCAAACAGGAACATCTGTCATAGTATGCCTGCACATTGGTCATCTGTTTGCATCATGAAAGTTTTCATTCTGTGGACACATGACCATGCAATACGCGAGTCTCACCAGCTCATCCAGCAGAGCCTGCTTGTTCTTCCTTTTGGCTTGGAGCTGCCTCTGCTCCTCTTGCAGCACCTCAAGTCTTCGCTGCTCATTACCCTGCTGCTCTAACAACAGCAGCTCCTCCAGCTCTTCCTGTTCTCGTGTCTGAGAGAGCAACACGTGGGTAAAACAAAAAGTAAATTACAAAACTAATGCCATTGAGTCAGAGTGCCTCATCAGCCTTGAAAATGCTATAAGGTCCTTGACTCAATAAGAAGAGTAACAAAAGCTGAATGACCTCTAGTATCACAAATGATATTTTTAATGAAAATACAGTTTTTTTAATGCAGTCAGTGCATACAAGCTTAGCCTTGTTCCGCTGGATGACATCTCTGTTCTCTCTTTGGTATTGCTCCATCCTCTGTTTGGTGTTCTCCACATCAATGTTGTTTGTCAGGTTGTAGACTAAATGAAAAAGAAACAAACTCCTGTTAACTTCATCAATTCAATCTTGTGTAGGTCCACTACAACACACCAATGTTGTGGAGTCAAGCACTGAGCAAAACCACAGACCCATCTATTCCAACTGATTCCAAAGATAACAAATACATCTAGAAGAAGTGCAGGGAAAAGGGCATAAAGTGATGCTGATGACATGCAGAACATTCCATTTGATGGAAAGGAACAGCCTGAAAAAATCTGGTTCGTCAAGATTTTTCTTGACTTAAGTGAGATAGATCATCTGTGAGGTGTTGGAATGGACCAAAGGAACATACTGTATCCTCAAATACATTTATTCTCAAAGACCGGATCGTGACCCACAGGTGGGACATATGAGGTTTTGTCTACGTCACCAAATGAAGTTGCAGGAACAAAATGAGTACTGGTTAACTCTGCTAAATGCATTTATGCCTGAGTAATTTATAAAGTATTTAAATGAAAACAGGAAATAAAAAAAAAACACCTGATAAATGCATTAATACAATCTCAGAGTCTTTTAGGTGTGTGTATTTTCAACAACAAAGGTTTTTTTTAGTTCCTTTTTTGTTTAGCTTTGTTTTTAATTGTAGGCATAGGAAAATTCATTATTTGCATTTGACCCATCCTAGTCCACAAGGAGCAGTTGGCTGCCACTACACGGTGCACTGTGACCAACTCAGACACCACTACCTTAGTCAAAATCACTGACAAGAGAATTAACCTGACAATATATTTTGGAAAATCAGGGAAACTGGTGGAACCTATGCGACAGGGAGAAAACTACTGAATCAAACCCAGAACCTTCTTACTGGGAGGCAAGAATGCAAAGAGGCAAGTTACTGAAGTTACTCAATAACAAAACAAAGTTGGGATTTACCAAACATATATGTTCAAAATAAGTTGTTACTTAAGCTGATCTTATAAGGTATAGTGCAGATGTAAATAAAACTGGCCAGATTTGTTCATTTATGCACAAATTTGCTGTTTGCATTATATATAGATCAGGCATACAGTGAACTGGGTTGCGTTTTAGTGTCATAAAAAGTGGGTCCAAAGGGAAAAAGTGTTACCACTGTCCTGATACATCTAACTTTAAGGTTAAGGTGGGACTGAGGTTTGAACCTACAGCAACAAATCCTTGTAAATCCTCCCATCTCCAACTATAATCTAAACAAGGCTCCATTTTCCCTTTGTTAAGGGCTCATTATTCATGGCAGGTCAATCAAGATGTATTAGCAGAGCTCCTTTCTGGTCAGTAGCCCTGGCTGAGAATGTGTTACACATCTACCTGTACAGGAAGGGAAATCATTGCACATGTTCTAGGCATCTCTCTAGTTTTCAACCGTTCATACCTATATCCTCCACTTGCTCCAGGTAGTCGTTGTATTCTCTCAGGCTGTCAAAGTCAAAGTCTCTCTTGTTGTATCTGCAGAAGGAGAACAGAACTGATGATACAAATATTAAAACCCGATGACAGAAAATATGCACTGACATTAATAGCCTCCATTAAATCAACCTTTTTATAATAGCATGTCTGTGTGCTGCCTAATAGACACACATTAGATGTCAATTAAGGAGCTATTAAAGAGCAGATGAGAGGGGGAGAGAAGGCAGGGAGGGGCTGAGAAGTAAAAACCTGGCAGGGAAAGAGCCTTCCCATTTGAGCCCCCCACCCCCAGGGAGACTCATTGTCTACAAAACAAACACGGTAATGAGAAAGACAAAGGTGGCTTAAGAAGTGGGAGGAGGCGTGGGATCACACATAAACACGCAGAGCCGCACCCCTCGCGCTGCCCGACTCCATTCACTCACATCTTCAGCACCTTCTTGCGTATCTCCACCTCCTTATCTACCGTCGGGTCCTCGAAGAGCTGCACACGGAAGTTGCTCTTCCTCAGCGGCGTGTCACACTGCACACAGTTGCCAGAGCCGCGCACAAACAGCATCTCCACACAGTTTTCACATCTGTGAAAAGAGGAGGTGACAAGATAGAAAATGCTATGAGCTGAGTTGGATGTTTTCAGAGGTGACTCTCCTCAGGCCATGCTGAAAGTCAGCATATGTGGGGCATACGTGGCTGCTGAAATACACTTTTTTTAACAGACAAATTTGTGTTTTTAATGTCTGTGAGTAATCATAAGGCCCAGCGGGTGATAATGGGGCATATGAATGTTTCCTCTGAGTGCTCAAAGATGGCTGAGATTATGATTGGAATGTCGATTAGGCTGCCTCCCACTCTCAGACAAGAGGAAATTAGTCTGACACCCCATCAGTGGAGTGTCTGTCTGCACTGGAAAAACATGTGCTTTATTGTTATTTCAACAGACCTCAGTTATTCTGCCACGTTGCATAATATGATAAACTCCAGCTCAGTAAATTACAGTGCAGGCTATCATTATAAGAATGAGTCTTATGTAATTTGGGAAAGCTGAAAAATGACAGGTGGACAATAGTACAGTGTATTGTAAATTGTTAAATTTTAGTGTTGTAACCTCAACTGTTAGTAAAATCAACCTTCAGTTATATAGTAAGTAAAAAAACACACATACACATCCTGTATTTCTGCCAGAAAATACAATTATCATTCCTGCCTTATATAAAGAAGCTGTATGATGTAGATGTTCAAGCCAAATCACAGCTTCTGATCTAAATAACCCCTATAAATTTTCTTAAAGGAGAAGATTACTCTCCAGGACAAAAATGTAGCAGTACAACACAGTCATGATGAGTTTTTCAGGCAGCCTTTGGTTCCTGGTATTAGCAACCATGAATCACAACTCTCACTTCAGTAAAGAGCAACATCTCTAAAACAGTGACCAATAGTGAGCAAAAAGCCAGAAACATTTTTTTAAATAATCTTGGGGAATGTCACACAAACCAGGCTTCAAACAGGAAGATTTGCTTCATGCACCACGGCAACCAGCAGACCTACCTGAGGGCACAACCCTGAGCGTAGCCATTAATCACACCTTTATGCAGGTAGGCGTTTACTCAACTGAGGAGTATATACTAAAGACAATGGGAATGTTCCTAAATCTGCTCTGATGGGGTGGGGGGGCTGGATAAACGTTTGCACAGTACACTCTTTTAATTAAGTCTCTGTGGAGCTTTATTTCCACAGGAATTCACCTTCCCGCTCTTGACCACCTTCACAAAAATGGAGGACATCTGGTTTCCAAATGTCTCTATCTGCTCTTGAGCGATGATAGTTTTGTAATAAAATATAGCAAAGTTGGGAGGAAAAAGGCAGATTTTTCAATCTACGTCACTAATGTTAAGGTTGAGTCATTTCTTTCCAAGACACTGCTGCCCAGAAAAAAAACTCTCCGAGATGGAACAATGACTGCGTTTACATATGTCCCTGTTTGATGATTTAGACTGATTTTGATCCTGTTCATGATCTGGTGTTGACATGAAACACAATAGAAGATTATTATTCATACCCCCTATACATGAAAATTAACAATAACCCAGTTAAAAACCAGGATAAGATGGATACATGCAACAGTATACTGGTCTCTTTTGAATTAGCCCAACTGGAACACTGGAATCTTTGTTGGACTGGCAAATCCCAGTTTCTGAAGTCTTGATACTTCAAAAACCTGATCATACCTGGGACTGAACTTCAAATAAACACATTTGATGTTTCCAGCGTCATCAATGAGTGACAAGCCATTTAACCTCATCAGCAGGATTTAAAATGAAAAAAAAGGCAGTTAAAGGTGAAACTGCAGAGCCATGGAGTTTAGCTGTTTACTCACATCATCTCAGATATGAATCAAACAAGCACAACCTGCCAAGTATAACAGCCACTCAACCCTGAGATGCAACACACATGAAGCATCACGGAGGACTATGTTACAAGCATGTCGGTTTAGCGTGGCTTAAACTAAGCCACAAAACGAAAACGAAAGTTCTAAGATGGACAGAAACATCTGCATTGTCCAGTTGGTGCTTCTGAACACGAAGAGCCCCTGCTCTTGTGAACACTAGAAGAGGCAGATGTTCACTGTGGCCCCAGGCTACAGGAGATGTATAGGCCTAGCCATATGGAGGTAGATGGAGGGATCCAGCTTGTTTCCACAGGCCCACAAAGAGCCCATTCATCAACACAGGACGAGGAGTGGGGCGTAGCTTGCCCCCTGCCCCATAAATGGACCACACAACAGAAGTCTCCATAGGGGAAATCCTGTGTAACTACAGAGCAAAGAGGTGAATGTCTAAAAGGGAGGGAGGAGACTTTTAGAGTCAATTTGCCATTTTTCTTCTGAAGTGTGCCCTCTCTACATGACACCATTCAAAGTGTGTGTCTTTGCAGTCAGTAGTCCAAGAGGGACCACTGAGGCCACACTGTACTGCTAAGCACACACACACATTAAAGTGAGCTGGCAGATCTCTAGTAGCTGCCATCTCTGTGTCCCTGGGCTGTTGTCATTTAGTGAGTGCTCCTCACTCCTCCCTCTCTCACCTGTCCCGCTCAGAGCTCCAGGCTCCTATCTGCCCCATCTGCAGCTGTCAGCAGGTCAGAGAAGGGGGTGGTAATAGGAGGGTAAACAGGGCTCTGTCTCAGCAGAGCGGCCTCCCCACCACCACCACCACCCTTTGGTGACATTGCCTGCATCTCCATGTGCAAGAAACAGCAAAACTGCACTACAGACAAATGGAAGCTGGATTCACTTGTTTTCACCACAAAGCTCATTATCTTCTCTGTACGTCCACAAACCACATGAAAACACAAGTCAAGACAGAACAAAACTGGCACTATGTCATATCTCAGGCTGCTATGGTGCTCTGTCCTGGCCTGTGACCTACAATACCTGCCAGCCAGCAGCATAGTCAAAAAATGCTGAGGCCACAGAGCATGGTTGCTTACACAGGAAGGTAGCTGTGAATGATCCTTAAAAAAAAACAAAAAAAAACAAAACTTTCATTTGATGTACTTTCTAACTGTAAAACATGTATAGATTCGAGATGTATTTCCCTACAATAAATTCTAACACCCATTCATATAATTTTATTGTAAGAAATAAAAACATCAAATACATTTAGCATAGCAATATAAAATGACTAAATCTGCCACTTAACATTCCAACTGAGAGGCTGGCTAACAGTGAAAAAGTTTGGTCATGCAATGTATCATAAGAACAGGAGGTTTCGTCAATGCACACTGAAGTGGCCACTCATTGAAGGTAAATGACGGAACACAGTCCAATCCTAGCTGTAGCTAATTATTATACTAAAATGTCTAGAAATGCTATAAAAATATTTGCTAAAACAGAAAAACACAGAGTGAATGTACATTGTATAAACTCAATGTTCATTGTCTTATTCTTATGTACTTATTATTCTACGTCTTACTTTTTAGAAACTTTTTTTCTCCATAGAAAATGAAAAGCAGTAACTGGGAATTTATAACATGCTACATATATCACTGTACAGACCTACATATATGTATCTAACAACCTTTAAAGATGTCAAATGGCAAATAATATGCCAAAAACATCACTGATGAAAATATTCATCCAGTTTGAGAGTGATTCCAAGTGATGCATAAATTCACCATCGTACCGACTCAGAGGAACAAATCCAAGGTGACCTAAGCTAGGACATCCCTCCAAATTGCTTCATTGCAGAATCATTTTAATTTTCTATGTGTAGCCTCTGCATCCAGACAGTGGCTGTGAGTTATGAGTTTGCTGACCTGATGACAAAGCACAGCCACTTCCTGATGGTACGGTCAATAAACAGACAGGGTCGAAAAGATGCTCTCATCAGGCTAAAACTCTGTGATACTCATAGGGAACGTGCACATCAATTTAAATCACAGGTTTTTGAACACCTGACAAGGTTAAATTTATGAAATGCACAGCAACGTAGTGTTATTCACTGGATGATGCATAAGTGCTTAAAAAGATAGTGTATTAACACATGGGACATGTAGCCAAAAGATAAAATAAGTCAAGGCAATCGCATGGCTTGTGATAGCTGATTTGAATTAAAATATTTACATGTATAAAAAGAAAAATAATAACAGCTAGTAACTGAACTGCAAAAATATCCTTGCTTTTGATTGTTTAAAATTGTTATCTGGGAGTGATATGTAAGTTTTATGTGAAAATAAAATTATATTTTTTTTAGAATAATATGATAAACTTTTTTTTAATACCTTCGACCCCTGGAACAACAATTTGACCACCGGTGCTCCAGAGGTTAACCATTTTTATTAGTGAAATTTTCAGTTGGATGTGCCCTTTGCAAGATCCCGGTCTTTGGTAACTTGCCAAGTTTTCACTTATTGGAAAATTATTAATTAGAAGAATTGTGTGGAGAGGTCAAAACCATAAAATCAAGAGAGAACATGACTGATAAATTAAACCAAGTCCAAACATTGGACATTTTGCATTCAGAAAAGCAATCCTACAAGGCTTAGACAATAAACAAAAACATGCACTGACCTTGTGATTTACGATTCTCAAATGGCCTCCTTTTATACTGGAGAGTATTTATTAAGGCAAAATGACTAATGTGACAACAGAGCAGCAGGTTTGTCAGAAAGAGGAAGAGTATTGTGTACAGTACAGTATTGTGCACAGTATTGTATTTGTTGGGAGACAAACAGGCACTGTATGTTCTCTTAGTTATAATAATATTAAGGTTAACACTGGCAGGAGCAACATTAGCAACGCAAACTGTTATCAGCTAGCTAGAACTATATGAAATACAAATATACAGCCGTTAACAAATAACGATAACTGCTTAACAACCGTGTAAATACTTTTATATTGGACCTAAATGCCTGTTTTAAGGGTTTATTTGAGTGCTGTTCAGCAAAGGTTGGAGTTAAACGGTCTTTTAAGGGGTGAATTTCCTTCAGTTATTGCTCTCTTCGTGCAGTCAGATGTAAATACTCACAGCGTGTGTCCGCAGACGTTCACCATCAGCTTCAGCGACGGGTTTCTGTATTTGGTTGTTTTACATCTTGGGCAGCCTTGGTCGTCCATTTCTGTTTTGTGAAAACAAAATAAAAAGTCAAAAAGAATGTCAACAACTAGCAGCTCTCTTCTCAGGTAGCAAGACGAGCACCGCTACGTTACGTTGAATGCGGTCCGACGGGAAACTCGGCTAATGACATTGGTTCCTATATATTAACCCTATGAGTAGTGTTCAAACCGTGGGCAGTCTTTTTATTCTTCTTTTTCCTTTTTCTTCTTCTTATTATCATCGCCTTAAACCTTACTCTCGAGGGCTTCTAACAGTGTTTTAAGTGTGAAGTTATGCGGGATAAATAATTAAATTAGGGTTATTTTTGATTAATAAGAAGGATGTAGTAGGTGTCCTTTATTAATATATGTAAATAGGCTTCTCATTAGCAACATGAACTTTGACAATAAATTATTTTCTTATCGGCTGTGAAAGCTGGCTACAATTATTATGTTGACATAATAGCAGTTTTTGTCAGGTTAATGGGTCTTAATTGTTTAATAATCTCACTTTGAAATTACAAAAAAGGAGTTGTTATTTAAAGATTAAATTAAATTCTATAGTCTATACTTAGGAGAAGAACTATATCTTGAACTAGTTTATAGATAGCCTCTGTTTTAAAGGACAGAAATATCAACGCATTTATGTGGTGTCTCACTTAAGGGATGTAAAGCTATAATAAGATACGGATAATCACGTCAATGAACTCCTAAAAATGGTATAATACTACTTGATCTAACACTGTTTATAGGTTCATGATGCTTGGTCTGATTTCATAGGGACATCTGAGAGACATTGGCAACACTGAAATCCATTCACCATTAGGACCTCGGAATATTATAGCTTTCACATGATAGTTATTACTGAAAATTTGGAAATTTTATTATTGTCTAAGGTGAAATTTTGCATTCTGGCATTAATGAAGAAAACTGAAGTGAGAGTTGTGTGCGCTACTGGGGGACCACAGAGGAAAAACTTCACCTGAGTATAACCAATATCTAACAAATTTAATCTTAAACTCAAGTCTTATTTAATATTATGTTATGTGAGATGATTTAAATTTGCTGAATCAATTCTAGATTGAATTAAGAATCACATTCCCATGGACTTATTTCCCCCTTGGATTTCAGTGCCTCGACATGGAAAGGTTCTAATGCTTTATGCAGGTTTCATAAAGCCAACTCAGCTCCCGACAATACAGACAACAAGGATATCCCGTTCCCACGATTTCAAAAGCACTCACCTTGCACAGGTGAGCTACGGGAATATACTAGAAGTTATATGACTGACAGCTGGAAACCAAACATTCGCGTCTGAATCTCGCTTGCTCCTCCCTTATGGGACCCACGGCGGCCAATAGCGTGGCTCTCCAGCAGATAGACCCCAGTGTGTCTCCTTCCAGCTCCAGTCCCCGCAGAGTAAAAGTCACGTTGGAAGGAAAAGGGGAGAGAGATATCTACTTACAGCTGCTGTCAGATATCCGATCGCATTCGCATGGCGAGGAGGTAACCTGATCGAGCTGGGAGGAGTGACTTTACCAGGGAAGGCTTGAACAAAAAAATGTCTTCTTCTTCGGCCGGAGAAGTCACAACAGCAAATGACATCAAGAGGGAAAATGTGAAGGAGGTGGATAAGCGGGAGTGCATCAAGCTTGTGGCGCTGGACGCGGCGGAGTTGTCCATGGAGCGCACAACTCCAAACACAGACGCGGTGCGCACGGAGTTGTTGGTGAGCGCCGCTTCCTCTCTGGCTTTCTCCCCAGAGCAAGTGGCGTGTGTCTGCGAGGCTTTGCAGCAGGGAGGCAATGTGGACCGGTTGGCCAGGTTCTTGTGGTCCTTGCCACAGAGTGACCTACTACGCGGCAACGAAAGCATCCTAAAAGCCCAAGCCCTCGTTGCTTTTCACCAGGCTCGGTATCAGGAGCTGTACAGTATTCTGGAGAACCACAGTTTCAGTCCGTCCAACCACACCTTTCTACAAGATCTGTGGTACAAGGCCCGGTACACCGAGGCGGAGAAGGCGCGGGGAAGACCTTTGGGCGCCGTAGATAAGTACCGAATCCGGAGAAAGTACCCTCTCCCCAGGACTATCTGGGACGGCGAGGAGACGGTGTATTGTTTCAAGGAGAGGTCCCGAAACGCGCTGAAGGATTTGTACAATCAGAATAGGTACCCCTCTCCTGCCGAGAAAAGAAATCTCGCCAAGATCACAGGACTCTCCTTGACCCAGGTCAGCAACTGGTTTAAAAACAGAAGACAGAGAGACAGAAACCCGTCCGAGGCACAGTCAAAAAGGTGAGACTATGAAGGGACAGGACACAGACAAACATATAACCCAAAACCATAAGAGCACTTATGTTATTGCTCTGTGCGTAACAGTGGCGTTAAAATTAAGTTTGAATGACTTTCACAAAGTAATTAGAATCCCTTTATTTCTGTGGAAGGACGAGGCTGCCCTTGTAGTTTACACTCAGTTTGTGAATGACTACAGGCCACTCTGTTTATTTTATTATCGCACCGTCCGATTCACGTCAGACTTTACAGTGTGAACCATTAACTGTTTATAAATAAGAAACCAAAAAGTATGCGTAAAAGGATTTGGAGCACGCTTTTAATGTTTTGAAATATGAAGCGGTTGCCATTCAGATCCGGTTTCAAGTGTGTTGGTGCTAAGGGGCATGGAAACCATAGGCAACAAAATAACACAGTAACTTCCCCACGTCCAAAGCATTTGCCTGTGAAACAAATGACGAGAGTGAGTTTGATGAATGAGTTAAAAGGGCGATTTCTTCTGTGCGTAAACACCAACTCAGACTGAATTTAACATACAAACACAGCAGCGAATGCCTGTCCCGACACATAAATCATTTTTCATTATCACTTTTTTCCCCTCTCACACCAAAAGCCCCTCAGAGCTTCCACCGGCTCCTGCGTTTCATTTCATAATCCTCCACACAAACAGACTTTCATGTTGCCCTCACAGTGAACAAAGCTGGCGCACCTGGTGGAGGTGACCCCTCTGTCTGTCTGTGTCTCACACACAGACGCACCACTATAGAGACTCTCCAAATCGCTGTGGTTATTCTTAAACAATGTGCTTGCAAAACGTGACTCTTGACTCTTCCCAGTTGTAACAACCACTGTCTTTATTTCTTCTCATGAAAGTGGGGGGTGAGACAGTCTGTTAGTGGTGGAAGAGTGCAGCTGTTTGGATCACTCTTTAAAAAAAAAAAAAAAAGAAAGAAAGAGAGTTTTATTTCTTTACAGTATTAGTTTTTCGTCCAATTGTTTTTTGAATGTTGCCCCTTTTGAAGCTGAAAATATTTAACTTTTATTACAAGTGCTATTTTAAATTGAAGAAAGCAGCTCAGATAAAACCCCTCAGCCAGTTGTTTTTGTCACGCCATGAGTGCTGGCATTTTGTCACACCAGAATTTATTGCGCCAAATGGTTGCACGGTTTGTTGATGCTGGTTGGTTGTTGTCAGTGCAGCTCTCCATGAGGTAAGAATGCTGTGAGTTCACAATGCAGGCTGCTGTGGTATAACAGCAAAAATGTAACTGTCTTTAGGAGAGGCAGCGAAAGATAAAAAAAAAAAAAAAAAATTCCTTTCACCTCATTGAATTAGAAACCTAACTGTTGATATCCCAAACCTGGTTAATACAAAATATATCTATATTAGGACAATTAATGTTTTCCAACTATATTTTCCCACCTTCCATAGAGTAATTTACTATTGTTTTCACTTTATGATGCACAGCTTCACATTAATCCACTCTTTTCACAGTGAATCTGATGGAAACCACAGCACAGAGGATGAGTCGAGCAAAGGCCAAGAGGAGCTGTCTCCTCGACCGCTTTCTAACTCCTCAGATGGTGTGATCACCCATGGGACCCTCCCTATTCAGACAGGGTCTCTGGACACTGGGGTGGTCATCCAACAGATTGGGGATATCAAGATGCCCCCTGGATCCAACAGCGGCGGCCTGTACAACGGAAGTCTAGTGACCAGTAACACCTCATCCACTGTGTTTCACAACGGTGGCTCCTCTTATCTCCACACACCCGGAAACATCCTCTTCAACGGACTGAATCTGGGCATCCAGCCCTTGTCCTTCAACCCTCTGAGGCCGCCAGGAGGGGTGCTGCTGGGTGGCTCTGGAGTTGATATGCAGATGCAGGCAGGACAGGAAAAAGGACTGGGTAGTTCTGCTGAGGACTCAACCCTGCAGTACGCCTCCTACTCTGGCTGTGTGAACGGATCAGAGGTGAAACTAGAGGGAGTTCACACCATGGCTCCGCAGAACGGGGGCTCCTCGGTGCTGACGTTTAGTTCTGCATCAGGTGCGCTCCAGCTGGGAGGATACAGCCTGGTCCAGGTACCAAGTGGAGTCTCAGACAGTGATGGCAGCTCATTACTCAACAGCGACGTAGGTCTTCCTCCTCTTCAGCTCTCTTCTGCCTCCAGTTCCTCAACAATTGCACAACAAGGTGGGTCTGGAAACGGAAGAGGATACTACAATTATTAAAACTTAAGACTTGCATGCTTTGTTATTTACTGTTGCCATAACAACATAAATAATAAAGACATGATCTCAAACTGTATTTTAATAAAGCAGTTGAGCTCATTCAGATGATATTGTCTAGTAATAAAGAAAATAATTAAAAATTGTGAGTCAGTTCTTGTTTATTTAACTTGTTTAGCAGTAAGGCAAATCAACTAACTGACTTTGCTGTAATAAAATTCTGTCCTTTATTGCAGCATTTAAGACCTTGGAAAGGCTCAAATAAAACATAGTATTGTATGAGGGTAACCAAAGTATTCTACCATTATCTTATGTAAAAAAAAAAAAAAAAGACCATTTTTACTACCTATAACTCACAATTTGATAGTAGTTGACAGTCAATGATGCCCTTTACCCTCCTTAAATGTTCTAGTGCTGCATGTCCTTGGTGGTTTGTCAACAGGTCTCTACTACGTCCATCTAATATATCTGAGCTGCTTTATTCTTGGCTTGTCTGCGTCTGGGCCATAGCCCAAAGGGCTGATACTACACATAACACAGAGCCCAAGAAACAGGGAGGGCTGCACATGCTACACACACACACACACACACACACACACACACACATAAGAGGTGGTGCTGAGAAAACCCCTGAGAAGAATAAAATCAGTTCTGAAGT
>JAPQRQ010000016.1:2442977-2462364 GCA_037367365.1 Apogon talboti
ACACACACACACACACACACACACATAAGAGGTGGTGCTGAGAAAACCCCTGAGAAGAATAAAATCAGTTCTGAAGTCACCATCACTCATCATCATTGCACTCTTGATCTCCAGAGCAGCGGAGGAGGGAAATATGTTTCAGACAATCAGAGGCCATGAAACGCACTAACAGGGAATGAGCCATTGCAGCACTTAAAATGACATAAAACAGAGAATGCTCACCAGGAAGAATAATAAGGAAAACAGAAAATTTGCAGCTTTCTGTTGGCTGCTGGCAGGCTTTTGAATTGTTTTTGTGGGGCACCGCAGGGTCAAACGTAAAGCACAAAGTGAATGAGACACACAACAGCAAGGTCCGCTCTAAATGGAGCATATAATACTGTGTGAAGTGACATCCAGCAGGGGGATGTGATCTAATGAAACTGGAGATAGATATACTGTATGTATTGATCTATTGATGTATTTCCACAGGTACCATGCCTTTGAACAATGTAGCAGTATCTTCCGCCAGTGACAACTCGTTCCAGCAGCAGGACAAGATTACCATGTCATCGCTGCACCACAGCACAGTCCTCTACAGCCTGGGCAACACCAATCAGCCGTCCATTAAGAAGGAGCCTCTGGAGGGGGGCGTCTTCTCTTCGTACCACCACGGACTCCACCTAGACCCCAGCGGCCAGATCAGCTACACCACCCCCAATTCAGAGGAGGTTCCTTCCAGCCAAGGTCCCGCCTCAACCACGGAGGTCTCAGCCGTCAGGTCATCCAGCCCTGAACCAGAGGTGTACACCACCCTCACTGTCAGCACTCCCCTCATGGCCCAAACAGACCCCAACAGCCACCACCTCCAGCCCACAGACTACCTAGGGAGCCATGAGGTCAGAGGGGCCCCGTCCTCACACCTGATGGGCTCCGGCTTAAACAGTAATTACATGAACCTTTCAGAGAGCAAGGTGGACGGGTCGGGCTCGGGAGGCGTGAATGAGATGGTGAGGGCGATCTGTGGGGAGATGGAGGCTGTGGAGGGGAAGGAGCTAGCCAAACTACAGACAGTGCAGATGGATGAGGACATGGCGGACCTTTAACCTCAAAACTATCACCCTACAGAAGCACTCATGTCCACCCAAGCAGTGATATGGTGAATCTTTTTACTTTAGTGTGAGAGTGTGTGTGGATTGTTTTTTTTTTTTTACCATCATATCTTTTAAATGTTAAATTATTTGCAGATGTTGTGTTCAGTTGAATTTTACAATGCACTCTGGTCAGAGAAGTCCTGTGGGTGGGCATTATCAATTTGCCGTAAAAATAAAAATTCCCCGACATGTTTTAAAAGCCTGGATAATAAGACTAAACATTACGACTGTTACGTGCTAATAGAAGAAGTCACTGTATGTGTTTGAGCCATGTTTAAATGTACATTTTTATAGACAACACCTGCTACTTCCTGTTGAGTGGATTTGATCTACAGAAGCAGGTGCTGGAATGCCTCAAGTCATGTGACCAGGATGTTCCTCCAAACTAAATGCGTCATCTGGGTCAAACCAAAAAGGTCATTTGATGGAGGGAAGAGGGAGAGCGTCTCTGTGAAAATGCTCAGTTTAACAGCGACCGCTTTACTGAAGGACTGTATACATGTACGGAGAATAATAAGTCATTTTTCACATAAAGCTGCTGAAAAAGTGTCCTTCAGTAAGCACCTTAAATTCTTTAAATGCCTTTCACATTACTGCAAAACCCTGTGTTTCTGCTTTATACTGTATCATACCAAATGAACTAGTAGTGTTTTAGTGTGGTGGGTGTTCATAACTAGACTTAAAGACATATGTGCCTTTCTGCTACTTAAAATATACATGGCATTGGTCTGTTTTGGCATTTGCACTACCATGATGACATTACAATGTACATGTTTCAAACAGCCTTCATGTTGGAGGATCTGTCAGCGTCACACACCTCGACAAATACACGCTCCTTCAACGACGACTCCTATTTCAAGCCTCATCATCAACTGGCAACACGTGAGACCCAGATATGAATGAAACAAAAGATCACGCTTTTGGTCCACATGTTGTTCATCATGTGTTGTTTATTATGCTGCAGCTCATAGTACGTTAACTAGATGTGATGAAGCTATTCTATATTGCGTTTCATTTTGACGTGTCTCTCCAAATGTCAGTAATCATGAATGATATTTTTATATAAAGCCAGATGCAAACAGCAGTGTGAATACTTTAACATGTATAAGGAACAAAGGGACAGAGTCTAGTCTTGCCTTTAAAAGTGGACAGGGATTGCATGGAGTCATAAGGTTTTGGACACTAGTGCCTTTTACTTTTGCTTTGTGAATAACACTGTAAGCAGCTCCGCCGTAGCTTCTGACAGTGACGCCGCAGACTGAGAGATTTACCACCACTACCACCATGGTCACCGCCACCACTGCTGCTGCTGCTGCTGCCGGCACATTTGTTGGGTGTCAGATGAGGCAAAGACAAGAGAATGTGGAGCCCATTTGTCAAGTGTGTCCAGTGCTTTTCACAACAGGAGTCTAATTCCTAGCTGTCATACGTGACCATAATAGCACATTTCAGTCTCACAGCCAACACACATCAAGCACAAATATCAGTGCGTCACACGTCTTCTTATAGTCAGAATAGAGTAGTAAGATTTTACTTCTTCTAGATTCATGACATGATCCCATCAATCTGAAAGGACATTTCAGCAGAACTATGCTCAGAGCTTTATTGTCATACACCAAAAAGAAGTCATGGGTGAAAAAAGTAAACCTGATGGTCATTTGTTTTTGTTTTTTTTTTTTAAACTTAGTTTGAATTATATGTTTGTTATCTGAAATTATGTGAATGTATTTTTCTAAATCTCCATACTGCAATAAAAGTTTATATTTATAAAAACATACACAGATATTTTTTATTCTTTCCAACAACCTCTGAACTCACATGATGACTAAAATTATGAGCTGATCTTTTAATATTTTACTGATAAAACATGCCCATAATGATTTTAAGTTTATATCAGATAAAAAAAGAATACTTTCCCCCCCAGTATTTCAGAGGCCTATGCAGCCGAACTGGGAGGATGGGAAAGCTGGCATGCAGTAATCCACCAAGCCTGGTGCTGCTCTCTGCAAACGTGCAGTGATCGTTTGCACATGCCTGGCAACCTGGAGTTCATTAGCCCTCCTTTTCTCATCTCAGCCCCTGTAATTCAAATAAACAGCAATGAGATTTCCAGAGGTAAAGCTCCTTTTGGGTGGGGGGTCTGCAGCTCCCCGCAGCCCAGCCCAATCCAATGGGCTTTTCCCCCCGAACGAAGGCCGAACAAACCCCCCTCCGCTTCCCTCAGCTACCTCTATTTCCAACATGTGGAGGAATGAATCTGAGGAGCTGTCAGTCACAAACACTCAATCTGCACACAGAAAAAAAAAAATAAAATAAACCCCTCTGCTGGCTTGCATGGATCCTCTGTGAATTCATGAGTTTCCACCCAATACTTGTTCCATCAGTGGGCACCCAACCAAACCAGCAAGAAGAGAGATAAGATTCAGACAAAGTTTAACAAATGGACGAACAGCAGGGGATTTTATTTTATTCGCAGCGTGTCTGTGGTGGATTAAAGACGTTGTTCTCTCGGTGGATACTGGCTGGAGGAGTTATATGTGATCTAACCGATGACCTAAATAAACAGAGGCTGTTTGTCTTTGCTCACTGTGAAGGCAAAGAAAGAGAGAGAAAAATGGGAGAGACTAGCGGGAAAGGGAGGGAGAGGCAGGCAACCGGGATAAAGTTACCTGTGCACAGGTGACCTCGTCGCCATGGGCAGTGGATTAGCTGATTGTCAGGTATCAGGTAACTCCTCCTGTAATATTGAAGAGGGTGAAAACAGCTTTGTTGGAGCCCAGAACAATATCCCATTCGCAGCAGGAGCCCATGGTCTGTGGGTCTCACGGGGAGGGGGCTGGAGAAAACTCCAAATTCTACCTTTGTATTGTGCCTATAAATTAGACAGGGAAGAAGCAGGCAGTGCATTTTTATATGAGGATAGAAGGATACCGATTACTCCTTGAGAGTTTTATCAAAGTTATGTACATTTACTGCTTGAATCATGTGTGAAAATGAAGACTTTTTAATGTCTTTGTAATAGTAGTAGATCATTTTATCCACAATTTTAAACATGCAACATAAAACTTTCTTGAGTGCGCAGTAAAAGCAGGGAACTCCCCCAGAACTCTGGCCTTATTAAAAACACTGACCTCTGATCTTTCAGATGGTTTCAAAGCTGACATTTAATGCAGCGCAGCAGACTGCAAGCCATATGTAACATGACCTGGGGAGCACGGTACTCCACAGCTCCACGTCCCACTAATGAGAGGGCAAGGGTCAGCGGGTACCAGTCTGCTTATTCAGACCCACCACTACTGGCCAAGCCTCTGCTCGGAGAGAAAAGCTCTTCTTTCTGGCACAAAAAACTCTGCGGGAAGTAGTTGGTGGTGTTTATATGCACTGTAGTGGGATAACAAATGTCTACAGTTTTCTTTTGCTTCCACTTAAAATAATTGCCGCTGAAGGTATGTTCACTCCACCAGCAAGTGTGGGAAAGTAAATGATCAGCACTGGTTCATTCTGAGCTACAAGGACAGAAAACATAAGTCATACACAGGCTGAAATGACACTACTATAGAGGACCTTGACAGTTTTAGTGACTGAGGGAGATGCACACACACGCAAATGGATAGAGGCAGCAGCTGGGAGGCAGCATCATGTCCACACCACAGTGGTCAAACGGTATTTCCCAAAGAGAAAAACACCACTTTGTAACATGAGCAGAGCAGATGAGGCCTGACATGGCCGGCGAAGATCACGGACGCACAGACACACACAGACACATGCACACACACCTGCTTCTTATCTGTTTTAAACCTTTTCCTTAAACCTGAACTTACATTATAAGCAGGATGATTGCATTGTCGTGGCGCCCCCTCCCTGCCGGCAGGCACATATGAAGGCGCACCACCATTAGATCGCCGTTTTTGTTATTTATGCGTTCGTCTGACCGCCTAGTTTGTTTACTTATACCAGCCCTGCAGCAAAAAATAATTTCCCTAAAACAAATGTGTTCATCTATATGCCTGGGGCGTGTTTACCGAGCTGAGCACTGTAAAAACCGAGGCCGTAATTGCATATTTGTGGAGGTGGCCCTCTGAGGAAATGCGTAATGATTTTGATGGGGGGTAACCCCAGTGCACTTGTACCAGGTCTAATTTTCCAACATGACAGGAAACTCTGTTAAGCTGATAATTGCAGCTCCAATTTCATTTAACTCACTCATGTCAACAGTTGTGTTTTGTTTTGGGAGAAGGGGCTGCTTTTTTTCACATCTTCGAACAAACCCCTTCAACTTTTAATTAAAAACACATTTAGGACTTGTGAATTCATTAGAAACGACGACAAAACTGCTGATTATGCAAATTAATGTCCATAAATAAATCAATAAGGGCGTTTTTTAAAAATGTGATTTTTAAGACAATGTAAAAAAAATCGAATAATTCATTTATTTATTTGTGTTTAATTAATTGATGTTCTTCATTTTATGTTTTTAATGCACTGAGAGGTTTCCTATTAAATGTCACCAAAATCCCCCTTAATGTAAAACCCCAAATCTGACATTTCTCACTTGATTTAAACAGTATCTGCTTTGTTCCAGTCCATACAGCTGAAATAGCACTCTGGATTTAGATAGACTGAAAACCATCTGCTCCCGCATAAGATCAGTCAGTGGTCGTTCAAATTTTCTTCCATATTAAAAAAAAATAAACTATCCAATAGGAAATACGGGCTTTTTGATGATGACATTTTTATGAAGTGTTTTCTGGTGTTTTGGGTCGAGCCCCCTTTTTTTTTTTTCCTCTCATTTTCCGGACTCCATTGTCACTGTTTCATTTCATATTTCTTTCCATAACGGGAGGTGTTAGGAATTACTATCTGGAAAAGTGGTTTTTGCATTTATCAATTTATACCCGGTCGTTTCATCTTGGATTTAGTTCAAACGAGGTGGAATCACTCGGGCCCAAAACGAGCTGGATTGGGCCTAGATCCCATTAAACCATCTTAATGGGAAATGGCGAAAAGTTTATTTTCTCGGGATGAAAACACTCTCACTGATTAGAGCTGTTCCGGAAAATAATGACTAAAACTTGGGACATCCTGGATATTTAACAGCTTTGGGTTTCCAGAGACTCGTGCTGCGGTTTTTAAGAGGTAACAAATGATGCTTTTGGAGGAATTTACGCAAAGCATGGATGTGAATTAAGGAAATCCTTCTCACTGTAGGCTCTGTCGAATATTTGAGGGGAGTAACGTGGGATAGCCTACCTAAGTATTGCATTACTTGTCGGGGGTAAGGAGCTCAGCACCGGCCGTGGCAGAGGCGGAGAGTCCACATCTTGAAATAATCTCGCCCCCCGGGCTGCTCGGGTTAAAGGAGGAGGCGCGGCGCAATGTGGTAGAGATATTAGAGAAACCCGAGAGCCGCTCATCAGACAGCTCATTTACTGAAGCACTGAGGTTTTACACAGCCCAAGTGCAGCGAGACCTCGAGCACAAGTGGCCTGCAAGACTGGATGTCCACTGAAGAAGACAGCAGTCAACATTTACATAAGGCGCAATATGGAAACGGCCTCGCCTGGCTGCGTAAAATAAGCAAATAACCCATTTAGAGAAACACCCTCAGTTTATAAAATACCTCTAATATTTTATTGCAGAGTTACACTCACTGCCCTTTTTATTAAACAAAATTGTATACCTATTGTGGTTGTCCTGTCTGGCCATGCTCTTTTTTTATTGCCAAGAAATTATAAATAATTAAAATGAGCTTCAGAAAAAACTGTAATGATTGTGCCTGGGTCAATCAGTTAACACTACCAAAATTTAGCAGTTTGTCAAGCATGCAACGCTTTCAGGGGAAATTTGACAGTTTCCATTTATCATTCATTCTACTGCTGAGTATTTTAATAATGCAAAAATGTTGTCAACTGTGAAACAAAATATATTATAGAGTTTTCGGATTATGGTAAGCATATACTGACCGAATTAATGTTTTAATTTGGGAAATATTACAAATATAAAATGCTAAATAGTGAGGGTTTAGTTAAAAGTGTCGATGAATATCTGCAGAGGTGATTTGTTTTTTCAGGTGTCTCCACATAAACAAAGATTTACAGTATTATCTCCTTAAACCCTTGTTATGTTTCCTCAAAAGGTTTGTAAGAATTTCCTCAGGTTAAATATTATTTTCTAGGTCAAATCTTGTTCCTTAACATAGTGAGGGAGCGACTCCAGTTTCAGACTGGTGCAGAAAAGAAATGTGATCTATGGCTCAAACCAACAACTGCACCACCAAGAACCAGTGTCGCAGAGAACTCATTTACTAATGGATTGGTTTAGTGTTTCACCCCACAGAAAACAGTGGAGCCAGTGCGGTGCCCATCTAATCCTTGAAATATAAATGTGGGCTGCAGGCGAAGAATTTAAGAGCAGCTCTTCAAAAACACGTGATGATGTGGAGAAGCTGCAAACAAAGGAGCGAGGGGCGATGTTATCAAACCTTTGTGCGTAAAATATCAATTTTAAGTCGAGGAGGAGTCTTAAGTGTGCGGAAAATGCATGCGTAAAAAACAAAAGTGAGATTCTGTATGTGCAAGCTTTGACACTATTTTATTTTTCTAAATTAATTAAAGTGTATATGCTTCTGAATGGGTGATATAGGTTTGTTATTTCCTGAAGATGTTTGTCAAATAAGTACAGACCACGTGACATATTCATATCACCCTCCCACTTCTCCCTCACACACACACACACACACACACACACACACACACACACATTTAAGTGGCTGATTTCCTCCTGGTGGTCTATGGTCCATAACATGTTTGGCAGGTAGCAGGTTTTCATATAAAGACGTGCGTAATGGCACACACACACACACACACACACACACACACACACACACCCTCTCTCTCACACACACACACACACACACACACACCCCACTATCATAGTAACTTACAGAATTATACCACCTCGTAAAATAAACGGCTTCAGTAATTAATAGACTATGAAAGGTGTAGGGATACACAAAATGTTCAGTCTGTCTGTAATTAATTAAGGTGGTGGGTGTGAACAGCAATCAGATGTAATAAAAAGTTGGGATAAGAATTTCACATTACATTATTTTTACGTTAAGATCAACCGATATTGCTCATAGTCGGTTTTAATATGTTTCAGCCAATAAATGTAGTCTAAACTTTCTCCCCCAAATAAAAAGCTTTGTGTTTCTGCGGCTTTTCCCTCCTGGCTATGATTACTGATAACGTATGGAGAGGCAGTGTGCGGTTTGTCTCACGTGGGAAATCTGTAGTGCCAATCCTATAGAGCCACCATTATAGAAGATGTATATTCAGAACATGTTAATACGCCTTTTTAAGAGGTCTGTAATAATTGATTAGTGTTTAGGTGCTGCTCTGCTCCCTCAGCTGAAGCGGGAGAGAGATTGTGGGGGCGGGAGGTGGGAGCGCTCCTATTTCAGCCCCTGACGCACTGCCTCTGGGGAGGAAACGGAGCTGCAAACTCAGTCCTGCTCTGCTGTACAGGGTGCAGGGCAGAGGGAGAGCCAATCACCGAAACGCACAGGCTCCCTTTAAGCCTGACATATCTCCAACAGGAACAAATTGTCCCAACAATCAACATCCCAATCTGCTGCGCGCATCAGGGGCTGGAGTGGAGTGGATAGCCTATAGGCCTGTGCTGCGCGGACGGACTGCGTTGGATTGCATCGCGACAAGAATCTGAACAGAGAAAACAAACCGCAGTTTTTGTGTTGGATAACAAGGTTTTAGGTGGAGGAGTGAGATCGGACATCATGTCTATATTACCGTCATTCGGGTTTACGCAGGAGCAAGTGGCATGCGTTTGCGAGGTGCTGCAACAAGGAGGAAACCTGGAGAGGCTCGGCCGCTTCCTGTGGTCTCTTCCCGCTTGTGATCACCTTCACAAGAACGAAAGCGTCCTCAAAGCCAAGGCGGTGGTGGCCTTTCATCGGGGGAACTTCAGAGAGCTCTATAAGATCCTGGAGAGCCACCAATTTTCCCCGCACAACCACCCCAAGCTGCAGCAGCTGTGGCTCAAGGCGCACTACGTAGAGGCGGAGAAGCTGCGCGGCCGGCCGCTCGGAGCTGTAGGAAAGTACAGGGTGAGGAGGAAATTCCCGCTGCCCCGCACGATATGGGACGGAGAGGAGACAAGCTACTGCTTTAAAGAGAAGTCCAGGGGAGTCCTGAGAGAGTGGTACACGCACAACCCCTATCCGTCCCCGCGGGAAAAGAGAGAGCTGGCCGAGGCCACAGGACTGACCACCACGCAGGTCAGCAACTGGTTCAAAAACAGACGGCAGAGGGACAGAGCCGCAGAGGCCAAAGAGAGGTACGTTAAAGGGACGCAGCCTCGGTGCTGCTTGTAATCTGTGTCACTGAAGGACATTTACATTATGTTTACATATTTTCAGACGCAAACTTGGCTTCAAACATAAAGCACAAACGACGACGAGTCACCACATTATGCGTAAAAACAGCAGCCGTTAGAATCACAGTGATCTGACATGATTCACCCAGACAGAAAAAGCTCAACTGCAAAAGGAAAAAAAAAACTTCATATAGTAGATCTAATTCATATAATAATTTAGAATACATTCACGAATATCCTGCTCTCAATGCGGTGGTAAACAGCAGCACTGCGTTGGCGATGATGGATTTTCTTTTTTAATTTTTCTCATCATGAATTATTACCTAAACTGTTTTTTAATGTCACCGTATCTCGACGTCAGTAATACAGATGATATAATATCGATTAATAATCTCTGGAAAAATCTTCAAAAAGCATTATGGTCTCACGTGTGGAGAAGGCATGTTTTGGTGTAGCCTATTGTTAAAGGTTTAACTGTGTAATAATGGAATAAAATGACGCATAAACGCACAATAGATTTTACAGGCTGACATAATTCAATATAAAGTCAAAAATATAAATAAAACTATAGATAACACTGATAGTTTCGTGAAGTTTGTTTTTCTCCGTAGTTCATTACATTTCTGCTACTCCAATAAAATAACAGTCCATGGCTGCTTCTCATAATACTCTTGTTTATCTATTCATTTCCATCTTCTACCGAGTGTTAATTTCATTATGTGTCCTTGTTCTAATTTCCAGAGAAAACAGTGAAAATAACAACGCAGGCGGCAACAAACAGAACCAGCTGTCCCCGCTGGACGGAGGAAAGTCTCTCATGTCCAGCTCGGAGGACGAGTTTTCTCCACCTCAGAGCCCCGACCAGAACTCAGCGCTTTTGCTCCAGGGCAACATGAACCACCCCGGGGCCTCCGCGT
Source organism: Apogon talboti (assembly GCA_037367365.1). Lineage (NCBI taxonomy): Eukaryota > Metazoa > Chordata > Actinopteri > Kurtiformes > Apogonidae > Apogon > Apogon talboti. The sequence continues at coordinate 2,453,422 of JAPQRQ010000016.1, forward strand.
ACCCCATGTCCGGCCTGGGGGCCCCACAGCCGGTCCACAGCATGCACGGACACCCGCACCAACTGCAGGACTCCTTGTTGGGACCTCTAACCTCCAGTCTTGTGGATCTAGGCTCTTAAAGAAGCTGAGATTATAATATTTTGCAAAAACAAAAACCAGAAAAAGAAGACTGATAAGTGTATCAGATTGAGTATGTATGAAATAACACTATAGTAGCCTACCTTATAATATAGACTGACTTGTCTGTCGTTAAATTTGGTTAGAACAAAAATCCTTTATGCGCTTAAAATGTCCTATATCCCCTGACAGGAGGTGCCCTGATCTCCTGCACATTAAAAAAAAAAAAAAAAAAAAAACACAACCAGGACCTTTTTTGACACTCTTAACTCAACGAAACACTTAACTGGACTGCCCATTTGCTTATTTATGATATTTTGTTAAGATGACTAAAGAATTATAGCAACTTCCTGCAATGGAAACTAAGAGGTAACGTTTTCATTAGAGTCATGGTATTAGTTTCCAATAAAACAAAAGTAATACATTTGTCTCTGTGTTATTTGTGCATTTTAAAAGAAAAAAAAAAGAATATTGAGATTAATTCACAGCTATAGGTCCTGGCCCTCAAACTGGAGCAAAACAATTAAATTGTGAAGTGTACATCTTTTAATTTACACATAATGTTTTGTTCCATTTTTTTAATCATTTGTAGATATTTTTAGATTGGAAAAAAATGTAGAAGGCATGAAAAATGGCTCCCAAGCAACCAGCATTGGTGGGATATGCCTCTCTATCAAAACTATCATGACTCATTATGCAGTAGACTATAGATTAAAGCCTGCTCTTTGGGGGTTTTTTTTCTGTTTTCTTTTTCGCAATAATAGTGGTAATGCAAAACATGTAACTCAAGCAGTCAGTCATAGAGGGAAATTTAATTATACAAATGTGAGTCAACATCAGCAGCTGTCTGTCAGGAGGGTTTGTGTACACACGGACCAGCGTTGGCTCCATAGAATAATGTGTCTGCTTCATAATACATGTTAGGTTGAAAGGCTTTTTTTTCCCCTTTTCGTCATTTTTTTTTTAGATCGAGTGCTGCGGATCATTGGCTTTTTGTTGCCGTGTTTTCTTTGCTCTCTCTGAGAGTTTGTTCTGTCAGTTCCGGGCCATGGGAAAGAGCCACCACTCAACCTTTACCAGCACTGGATTTTCTGACCAAAAAAAAAAAAAAAAAAGGCAAACATCCCACATGCAAAAAAGGATTGAGATCAGTGTCTTATAAAGAAACAAAACAAACAAATGCAAACTAAATACATAAATAAACTAAGCTTATATTATCTTAAATTAGCAAGGTCATGAGTAACAGACAAGCCCACCAATCAACAATAATAATAACAATAATAATAATAATAATAATAATAATAACTCAGATGATGCTGTATTTGTGCTGGGGATATGTTATGGTGGCCTGAGAGCAGATTTCTGGTGAGGACAGCTCTCTTGTCCCCCACCCCCCACACTCCTTGGGCTCATGTCAGGGTAAATTGTTTTGAGCAGAGAGCACCGAGGATTTCCTGAGCATAATCTGAAACAGTCGCTGCAAGCATTACTGCCTGATTGCGAAGATTGCAGGGGCTGTAGCGAGCGGCCAGCAGCCTCAGTGGAGGGACCTTGAGGTATTCTGCATCCCAGAGGCCTCTCTCTCTCTCTCTCTCTCTCTCTTTTTCAGCCTCTCAGGTCTAGTAAAAACAACAGGCCTGTGCTCCTCATCTATCACCTACAGCTTTCCATATGGCTCTGTTTGAGTGATATGTCTGTCTGTCTGCCTGTCCTCAGCAGACCTTCCATCAGGCGTTTTGGTCAGCATTACTTCTTCCTGTATTTCTGATCCTATAGCAGTGATTTAAAGGCAATTCCGCTCTTTAAAAAGAAATCCTGTTACATGTAAAATAGCTCCATGCAAAAACTTACAGCAGTAAGGACGTGCTCATTATGCATAATGGCATCTGTCAGTGTTCTCTGTGTCTATTAGTGGATCATTAATGCAGATCCACATGTAAACAACACTTTAATGTTCTTTAATTAGGGTGAAGCTAATGTTAAATAAGCCATACATAGTTAGGTTGTTAGAGCTGTCATAATACATCGCATTTTGTCAACTCTTCAATTGATTATTCTGTAAAATCTCAGCTGCTAAACCGTCAATAACTATTAGTAGTATAGTATGAGACAAATAGGCAGGTATAGCACAAATAATTTTCTGTAGTTTTCACCTCTACTACTAAAAACATACCTGCAGAGAAGTAAAGTGTATATTCAACTCCTAGGTGATTTGTAGTGTAAAAGTGTAAGACGCTGTACTTAAAACGCTAAATCTGGACCACTTTTTGACCTATAGTGAACGTAAAGAGCATTTTTCAACTGTCACAGTTTATTTTACCCTCTGCCCTGCCCACTTCTACTTGAAACTTGGTATTGCTGTATTATATTTCAATGTAAATGTTTAGTATACCGCATGCTCTCACGGTATTGTCCATATTTCAGAGGTCACTGGCGAGGTTCTGTGGATCATACATAATTCTGACCACAGCATGTGTCTTAAACTCTTGGCAACCAGTGTGGCTAAATATTCACAAATTAGCAAACAGGTGATCACAAAGCCACCAAAGTGACTCCTCATACCTGTTAATCTAATGACAACATGTCCAGCAGAGCACAGACACAGCAAGGATTAAACAGGCTCTGTGCCACATGACAGAGAGAGGCTATCAGAGTCACCTTCAGGATGTGCAAGAGACTAAAATCAATCCAGCACGGAAATTCGGACAGTGCTTTTAATCATGCTCCAATCCCTTGCTTCCGAGGGGCAGAGTCTGGATTCATAAATCTATCTGCTGTATCAGCCACAGCTCCTCTCATCAGCCATGCAACAAGTGCAAGTGGTAGGCGTGCCCCGGCTTCACCCTATAGACTAGATGACAAAAGCTGGAGGTAATGTCAGGCTGAGTAAGCCGGTGCCAGTAACAACAGCTGCTGATGGCAAACAGAGTCCGAGTCATCAAAAGGGCATTTCATTTGTCATAGGCTGAAGTGGCAGTGGCTCTAAATCAACAGCAGGAAGGGTCCTGACGTGTGCAAATAAACATGGAGAGTAGCCCGCATGAGCCTGGCCCGTCTGCCTCAGCTGCGTTAATGTTTTCTCTGGCATCAGAATCAGTGCATGGCTCATAATATAAGGACTAAATCCAAAGCTGAGGAGCTGGGCTGAATTGCCTTTCCATGGTCTGGTGCCTGCAGGTAGTTTTACCGCACACGGGAGGCGGGTGTGAGATAGTCCCAGGTATCCATAACCACAGGCTGTATGAGGGGTAGGGGTGTGTGTCGGAGAGAGGAGACGGTAAGGGAGGGGGGGCAGGGTGGGGTAGGAGGGCAGGCGGGTGATGAGGGACAAAAGGATCTTTTCAGGTCTGCCTGAGAGGGGTGGGGGTGGTGGTGAGGGATGGGGGGGGCAGAGAGATTTTCTTACCAATGATGCATGGATCTGACAATGTTCCTGCCTGGCCGTACCCAGGGGCAAATGCAGCCTGTGTATGTGTGTACGTGTGTGTGTGGGCTGTTAATACTCACGTGTATGAGACTCTGTGTGTAAGCGTGTGTGTCTGAGTAAAAAGCTGATTAAAGTAAAACTAACAAATTTTTATAGCTTTATGAGGTAAAGTAGATGGTTATAGCAAGCGTCTGCTGTGTTTCAGTGACATACTGTAAGAGTGTGGAGATCAGAGGCTGGTTTTACAAACACAGACCTGGACTGAGTTCTAGATCAAACTAGTCAGACTTCAGATAGAAACATAAATGCATCTGCCGCACCAAAGGGTTCTAAACTGAACGAATTTGCTTTGAATAAATGGAGACTTTTTTCTAACTAGCAACAACACCACTCAGCTCAGTTATCGCCACCAGGACACCCTTAGTTTCAAGATTTTTACAAGTAGATATACATTTTTAAAGGCCATATTTGGAGCAGAAAAAGAGCGGATTAATTGTCTGATATCAACCCTCTTCTTGAAATTTCTGTGAAAACTAACAAGCTTTGACTTTATTAGAAACTGGATATCTGTTGAACTGAACATCTAAGTCAAAGTATCTAATTGACATAAGACACTTTTTTTCCCAGCTGTTATTTGTAATAATTCTACTTAGAAACCCTGTTATTCGCCAATGACAACTATTAGAGCTGATTCTCAGTTTGATCTCACATCTGATTGGCTGATAAAGCGATCAATCCGTCTATATTTTGAAGATATTTTCCTGGCAAAATAAGTATAGGTACAAAATATGTTAAAACAAAGTAATACAAAAGTAGGCTACAGCTGGAAAAACAGTACTTTTACTTTTGACAACTGCACATATAATTAACAGTGCATATTAGTGCCCATACAGTTGGAATGATTTTATTTCCAGACACATTCCTCTTTTTATTTCTGTTTATACACATCAGTAATCACCTTTGATCAAATTCAATGGTCACATACTGAGTCCCATTTACGCTTTATCAATCAAGAATAAATCCCATTGTCACAATCATTCAATAAGAAGAGGTACAAATATTTTATTTCAACTTTATGTGAAACAGTGTATTAAGTGCACTTTGGGAACAGGTCTTTTTTTATTCATTTCTTCTTGTATATAATATTACTAAACCACAGACTAACCACTGGGAGTCAAATTGTCCCTCCTCTTGTCAGTTGATGCCACTGGTTTGTGTACCTGAGTGTTACCATAGTAACAACAGTCCTTGCTATGCAAGTGACCTTAGAGATGCCGACTTTCTAAACTTAAAATAACTTTTTAAAATTTTTGTCAAATGATCTAATAAGGCTGAAACCTACGATTGATTTTATTTTATTGATTTTAATCTGTCAACTATATCCTTGATTAATCGATTAAATGTCACAGTGGGCTATAACATTTCAGAAAAATGATGATCAAAACGCTGTCCTCAAATGCCTTGTATGACGACGATATTCAGTTTACAGTCACAGAGGAAGGTAGAAACCACAAAATATTTCCTATTTCTATATTTTCATTAAGGCGCCTTTAAGGAATGTTATCACCCCCAGTATATTATTGATTAAAAACACAAGTAGGCCACATTATATGTCCTAAGATCTACTTCCCACTACTTGGTATTTTCTCCTCCTGATGCTGAAAATAAACAGAATAAGAAAGGACTCGTATTGCACTTACTAAGTTCAGATGAACAAATAATAAAATAAGCTTAAAACAAAAAAAAAAACCAAACAAAATACTGCTCTAATTTATCCATTAATCCTAAAAACTAACCAAAATTAAATTCTGACAGAGCATAGAGTTGCATTTTACTATAACTTGGAATAACTTGAAAATGGTGCTGTTTTCAAGTGGAAAATTTTGGTTTTGACTTGATATATTTAATAGTTGACACTAATCCGTAATTTGCTGCATTGTTGAACAAACAAAACAAAATGAACAAAACCTGGAATGTGTGCATCACTTGTCTCATATTTATACATTTTACTCTGAAATACCTTGAAATGGTGCAAGTATAAAGTGGAAAATGTTGAGTTTGACTTGCTGATTTAATTTAATAGTTCACAACCGATCGATTAATCAAATAGTCAAATAATAAGCTGTATTGAAGACCAAAACTAAGGTTGGTTTATCACTGTAGACGAGTTTCAAACGCCTTTCTAAAACAGCCCCAGAAAAATGATTCTCCTCTGTCTAAAGAATGTCAGATGAAGGAGCTGTGAGCCAAAGACAGCTTCCACTCCGACGAGTAGGAAGCCTTTCGTAGAACAGGAAGCTCCTACATGGCAGAGCTGAAAGAAATATTTATCTCTCTCTTCCAGTCAGATGAGTGATGCATGACCCAGGGTTCAGACACGAGAGGGAGGAGACAATACGCGATCGGGTGTTAAATAGCATGTTGTGTGTCAAATAAAGGACAATATCATATACATTACTCCATTAAAAAAAGGCAAAATTTCTAACACGCAACAAGAGAAAAAGACAAGATAAGGCGTGTGTGTAACGTCTATACGAAAGACAAGTTGTATAAAAGAAATATGCCCCGAAGGCAAAGGCTCATGTAACAAACGCTTTCCAGAGACAAAGCCAAGATCTGGTTGCTGAGAATCAGATATGTATATTTTTGGAGCTCAGGGAGAAAAATGATAGTGGCATTAGTCTCATGTATTTGATCAGGAAAGTGACTTCAGACTGGGATGTTTTTGGAAAACTTAGGAGATGATCCAACCGGGTTGTTTTTAATTACACTGAGCAGTATTTTTAATCAAAATTAACACTTTCTTTGCCCGAATAAATACACGACAAAGCCAATATTATCTTCATATAAGTCATGGAATATATGGTTGTTTTATGGGAAAAATGACCAATGATGAAATATGATCAGAAAAATGACTTCAGGATGTTTTTGGAAAATATAGGAGACGATCTAACAGGGTTAGTTTTAATTAGTTTGATCAGCATCCTCAATCAAATTAATCCTCTGTATGAAGAAATGTAAACAAAGCAAACATTTCTTCATATAAATCATGGAATACATTATATTATATCAGGAAAGAACCTAATGAAAATGGTGAGATGTGATGAGGAAAATGCCTTCAGTTTGGGATGTTTTTGGAAAACTTAGGAGATTGTATAACAGGGTTGTTTTTAATTAGTTTGAGCAGCATTTTTAATCATAATTAACACTCTTTGCCTGAAGGAATGCAAAACAAAGCCAGTGTTTTTTTCATATAAGTCATGGAATATGTGGATGTTTTATGAGAAAAGAACCAAATGAAGATGATGAAAAGCGATAAGGAAAGTGACTTGAGTTTGGGATGTTTTTGGGCACAGTTTCTAGTTTTCTAGTGGTTAAAGCATTAAAATGAAAACAAATACAAGAAACTGTAGAATATATGGATGTGTTATTGGGAAAAGTAACCGATATACAGATACAGACCAACTTTATTGGCCCCCAGAGGGAAATCGACTTGATATTGAGTGGAAAACGTGTTAAAGTAAAGAGCAGTAGCAATTCTAACTTAAATGCAAAAAGCTTATTATTATTTTACTGAGGTGGAAGGAAAAACAAAACAAAAAAAAAGAAAAAAGAAACTTTTAACACTGCAAATCTACTGATACTTTAGAGTTTATGTTTTTTATACTGTTTGCAACTTCATAAATGCTTATAATTAATATGAAACTGGAAATTACTAATGGACTTTTTCTTCACTGGCCCTGTAACTCTACATTTTCCATTGTGAATGAGCAAATCACTATAAAATGGCTAAAATAATCACTCTATCACCCTGGAGCAACACAGAGGACAAGTCTTGTTTCTACTGTATTGTACCACTCAGGTCAGAAATCAGTCTTGATGGCACCTTCAAAGGAGCCATAACCAGAGCCATAATGATGGGTTTAGGATCATATTATAGAAATTCTTTCGCAATCCGATTAATAATTGATCATTCTGCAGCCTGTTACCACTCCACTGCTTTGATATCTACCCAAGAAAGGTCTGAGAGTCTAAACACGGACACATCAAGCTCAAGGGGCTTTTGGGGAGGTGCAGGAGTGGCAGACACAACAAGAGGAAGTGGTATGGGATATGGGATAATGAAATCTACCTCACACTCCCGAGGGGCATCACCTCACCTATCCTGGGGTTCACAAATAGCTCAAATAACCCAGCCCCCCTACTTCACACACATGATACACCCACCCGCTGTGCCCAAACCACAGCACAGTCAGCCTCCACCAGAACCCTGCAGCTATGCGCAGTTTGTACTTTATTTGTTTGCCGACGTTGGAGTGACAGCACCCTGAATCCGAGCTGCCATCCAGCTCCCCTCGCCCTTCATCTTCATACAGCCAAGCAGGATAAAATACCCTTCTTGGTTCCACAGTGAAAAAAAAAAAAAAAGAAAAACATTCAGGAAATGAAAGTTGTAACACGATCCTCTGTGTGCCAAACGTCTCTCTGAGCAGGGACAAAAGACCCAGAGAAAAGCTGCTGGGCCTATTTTCGCCTGCAGATGATAGAGCAACAAGGAGGTAGAGGTGAGGAGAGAGGGAAGGGGAAAAAAGAGAAGGCGTACGTTTGTGAGGAATTAGGAATTAAGAGGGCCAAAGAAAGCTTCCCCAGACAGTGAAAGACGTGGGGAAGAGGAGGTAATAAGGGTGCTGCTGTGATGAACTCCTCTGTGCAGAGAGTCCAGCTACCCTCTGTGCACAGAGCCCCACATCCCACAGATATTCATGCACCAAGCAAAATAAACTTCCCATTCCGGCCCTGCAGTATGTTTTCCAACAGGCCTCTCCTGAGAGAAAGCTTTCAAGACTCCTCATTTGGTGCATGAGGTTCAGTGGAGTGTATCTGAGATGAGGGCCGAGGGAGAAACAAAGACTTTTGATGTTTAACAACCAAGACGGCAAAATAAAATACTCAAACCTGCCTGTATTTATCAATGACGCAATGAATAAAACAACAAACTGGATTCCATTTGAACCGAGGAGGGTTTTACTGCTTCTGCTGTAGGTAAATGTATTTTCCTGTGTGTGCTGTATCTGCCCATGTGCTATTGTTGATTACCAGGGTATCCTGACAGAGGGAGGGGGAAATGCTCTGCTGGTCCTATCACTTCTGACTGGTGCATTTGTGGCATGGTGTCAGCGGCCGGTGGTAATTACCAGGCTCTCTCTGAGTTACCGCTACACCAACGTGCCACCAGCTCTGGAATGCCAGCTAAGCTCTGTTATTAGGCACAGAGCTGCCACCGTACAGTAGACGCTACTGCAGCAAACACACCATCCACCCATCTATCTATCTATCTATCTATCTATCTATCTATCTATCTATCTATCTATCTATCTATCTATCTATCTATCTCTGAG
>JAPQRQ010000016.1:2467210-2478446 GCA_037367365.1 Apogon talboti
TGCACTGCACTTAACCCTGTTCCTGCCTTAACCAGTGAGTTCTTATCTTATCTTATCTTATCTTATCTTATCTTATCAGATATGAAGTAGTATTTAATATTTCTTTAGACCATTTATGCAATATCAGAATAAATTTCATTACATTTATTTCTATCCAGACTTATTTTCAGTCCAAAATCTTGTATCGATGATGGAGAGTCCGACCACTGTGTAAAGTCTCCTCCATCACATCCCAAAGATTCTCAGCGGGGTTCAGATCTGGACTCTACTATCTGATCTTTAGGCTCTCAACAAACTGATGGTTGATTAAGAAATGAGAAACTACATACTGAAACATGAAACATATTAATTGTCCAATGGAAGGTCATTCAATATTTGTCCAGTTAAATCCAGGCTGTTTCTGTGAAAAGACAGTTGATAGAATAGTGTAACAGGTACAGACCAATGTTCAGGGTTTTGCAAAAAGTGCATTATGGATTATGAAATGCAGAGAATGGGCAACCAGTCTGACTCACTTGGTAAGTTCTTTGGCTACAAGTGTAGAGACTGAGCTTCATGCATCATCATCAGTGTTTGTTGATTGTGGTTACAAGATAAGTGAATACATATATAGGCTATTTTTTCTCCCTTAAGCATGCTGTTCTCTGCAGATTCTTCAATAAATCATAAGTGAAATGTAAAACAACCCCTGTCTCCATCTGTGCTAATACAGACAAGGAGGTATAATTTACACTAATCTACACCCTCCATGTGTTATTTCATCACCTACTTAAATATTTGTCATTGTTTCGTCTCCATTTTTTGCGGTGGCAGCCTGTCATTAAAATTGCCTGTTTCATTTGGATTAAGTGTAGAGTTTTATGTTGTATCAGCTGTTTGCTGTTATTTTTCTCCAGTTTAAGTGGCCATGTTGGAAAATCTGAGTAGGACTGCATTATCTACCTCCATGCATTTGGACAGAAGAATCCTTTGTGATTTAATATATCAGTTTGTAATACAGGCACAGTGCAATGTGTTGTCACTCTGTATATCCACAATTGGATCAAAATGAGGGAACAAGTTGATATGATGCAGCCATGATTTAATAAAACAAAGGAACAAATTGTATCTCGACCACAAATGAACCAAATCATAGCCTCACTGCCTATCTGTGACCACCAGGGGGCACTGTACGGGAAAAAGAGTTTATCCCACAGCATATTTCCATCCCATACTCATCATCTTTGCTCTTAAAACAGTGTCTGGCTGGGATTCACAGTCCTCTTTATGTGAACATTGACTGACTTCACACCCGACAAATAATTGCCTCACATTTGTTGCTTTGTATCGTCTAAAACAGCAGATTTGCGATTAAAGCAGAGGTCGGATCAATGTGTTGACTGACTGATTGATTGAAGTCTGCCTCCACGCCTGAGCAGATGCTTTAAAGCAGACTTTAAACGTCCAGTCAATGTCTGTTATTAAGTCACACTTACAGCACTGAAATTAGAAAGACAAAGCTATTGAAACTAGTTGTTACCCTGGGGTCAGAAGTTTACATACATCTTGGATAAAAGCATTTAAAGTTAGTTTTTCATATTTTACTTAATATTTTAAATATGTACCTCCCCTCTGCTGATTGAGTTTGACAGTACAGAGAATTTTTAGTTTTATGTTTTGTAACATATTTGAGGGTCAAGTTTATATACTAGTATAATGTGGAGTTTTACACAAAACTCCACATTATACTGCAGAACTCAACTAAATAAGGTTTTTTTTTCCATCTCTACACTTTTTCATTTCTTCCCACAGACTCAGAGGCTACTTTGTTTTTTTTTTTTTTTATCAAGTCTACTCAATAACGTCTATCAGCTCACAAGACTTATATAAACAGTACAAACAACTCATAATGAATACATAATAATGCACAGAACCCATATTACATGTTTTGTCTTACAAGAACACATAATTTAAGTTTATTTACTCGTCAAGTCTTAATTAAAAAACGCACCAAGATCAGGTGAAAATCCAAAATTGCTGAAATCAGTGACTTTAAAACAAGCAAAATAAATCACTTTTGTCACTCTTTCATTGTTTATGTCTATGTGTGTTATATTGTTAGATTATTTTTCCACAGAATAAGTGATATAAAGATGTTTAACTCAATATTTGACAGAACTACCTTTAGTCTATTTTATTTTGTCTGTATTAGACTTATTTACTGACAAAGTATTAATTCGGTCTCTTTACCTTTTCTCCAGTGCAGGTGGGGTGTGAAAAATCTGTTTTCTTCCTCTAAACATTGATCATTATAGTCCAACATTTCTATTTAAGATAAGATCTGTATCACAGTGTATGTTTTCAATCATTGGTCTTGCTTTCCATACCTGCTTTGGAGATATGACGACACAGAACATATTCTTGTACCAGTTATCTCCAACATCATTTGAATCCAAAGAGGCTATTGTACTATATTCTTTGCACAAATGAACCCTCTAACATCTGGAAATCTTCCCCAAGGAGAAACTAGACAGTGAATCTATATTTCTTTCTACAGTCTTCAGATGATTTCTTTATACTTTTCCATGAATGCAACTAAAGATTGGCCTGGCCTGACCTCCAACTGTCTCACATTAATGGCAAATAGTCAATCTGAAGTTTCTAAAGTCATAATTCCATTGAACATTCCAGGATGTTTAAGTAAATATAGAAAATTACATTTGACCTTCTGAGAACGTGATCACGCAAAAGCTGAAATGGAAAATTCCACACTATTGTCTCTTTTTACTTCACATAATCAGAATAAAGTTATTGGGTAACTAAGAAAGAGGATAGGAATAAGATACTGTATATATTCAGATAAAAAGTTAAGAAGAGATTGAGTTAGAACACATTATTCAATGGTTAATGTAAACCCCCGACCTCAAGAGTAAATATAATCAAATCAAATAAATCAAATAAATTGTATTTTTATCCTCCCATAGAAAGTTGAACGTATTATAATTAATTAGATTTCTAACTTTTTGTGTAGTTGTGCTTGGTTTTTATGTTTACATGTCATTTGGGTCAAAGCAACAGAAAAGAGAAACCAGTTTGAGAGTCAAGGTTGTAAAAGTTAAAGAGGAGTCTTTTATTGTCAGAGTTATGTCGTGTAAATGAACGGTGCATTCCTGATTCTTAATACTTGCAATTTGATGCAAACATTGACAAACACTGCCCAGGTAAACAGAGTAAACAAGCTTCTGTGTGTGACAGCCTTTCTGTAGGAGAGCTATATGTGGAGATTTAGGATAAGAAAAAAAGTTTATCAGTCAAGTATTGGGGTCAGGTTTTCATAGAAGTTCATAATAAATATATCTCAGCGGTTCGTGATGAACTAACCTGAGTTTGGGTGGCAGAGTTGTGGTTGAAAGGCCTCCGGCGTCATGGGTCTGGGTCTCAGGACGCATTCAGATGATTCGTCGGCCTCAGTATTTTGAGCATGCGCATTTACCCCATAAGTAAAACCATGAAACAGAGTAAGCAGTTTGTTGTAAAATAAATGTAATTTTACGCATGGATATGACGATGTCACCGATAAAAGTTGGGTCTTTTGAAATGCCAAAATATATTCTTGTTAAAAACGTAATTATCTACCACAAAGGCGTTCAAGATAGATATGATCAGTGTTTTAATTAAAATCAAAATGTGCTAACTTCCTAAACTCAACCATTAACGTCAAATGGTTGCGTTGTGGCCTAGAAGAGTGGAAACGTGGCCTCTAACCAAAGGGTCTCTAGTTCGAGTCCCCAGATGTGCAGTTATGTATTTTTGTGTACAGATATAAGGACATTTACACCATAAATTAATACAGAAAACACATAAAGTGATGCGTAAAACTCACCAGAACGCAGGATATAAAGTGCTTGATGTTTGTCTGCCTCACTATACATTCACTGGCCCTGAAGTAAACTTATTTACATTATAAAAGAATTACATTTAATGTCTATAGTATGTTTTTTTTTTAATATCATAGCTAAACTCAGTACGAGGAAGCATGCATGATGTGTACGTTTATCGTTTAGGAGCCTGTAGTTGTTGCTTCAGTCTGAGACTTTTATGGCATTTTACTAAAATGAATAATCTGTTTGTAACTCTTGCAGCAATTATTATCCGTTTCTGAGTTATTTCTGTGATAAAGGAACTGAACTCCATCGACTGAGTCCAATAACCTGCCTAACCCTGCAGTGACTGTCGCCATAAATCCCAGATGTTTGGAGTAATTATCCCCACCAGCAGGGGTCGTCACTAACACGCCGTTTCCACCTCCACTCCATCATGGCGATGCTGGGCAGCTTTTCAGAGGGTAAACTGCACTATGAATGTGATTGTGTCTTATTCTGCTATTTTAATCCCCGTGTTCTGGAGGAAAATATCGGCCAGGTTACAATAATATGTAATGAAGCTCACACAAAAGCATCGAAATAGCAAGGCAGTGGGCCTATTTCCAGGGCCGGGAAACACTGGGGTGGGAGACAGTCCTGGGTTATTTTTTATAGCCTATATAAATTCATGGCCTTTGCACAATGAATTGAAAGAAAAACTCATGCATTTTTCTCTATTGTGTTTCTTTAGTTCCCAGAGGAAAATATTTTGATGGTGAAATGCTCAAAAGATCACACAGAGGGTTCTGGTTTAACCTTGTAAACAACAAGCAATGCTGGGTTTGAGAAAAGTTGCTGGGAGTAAAGACTGGATAAAGAAACCGTGGAAAACAAACCGTGCAGTTGATTAAAACCTTGGTGGAAAGGACACGCTTTGCTGAGGTGTGAAAGGTGTGTCGGATATTTGACTTTATAACACTTTCAGAGCTTTATTGAATTGTTAGTTTAAGGTGAAAAATCAAATTATCACCAAGATCTGATTTTCCCTATCCAAAGTTTTGAAGAAAGAGAACATAATCAAAAAGTCTGAAAAGAACTGAATCTAGACAAAAACTACAGTGCAGTCTCAAACCTGAGCCTATAAGATTACAGCCCTGACGATTTATATTGTGATTTTAATAACAGGCAGTCTTTTCATTTGTTTCGAAGACTGAATATTATAGTTTATCCTTGTTCGTCTTCATGTTTTATTGGATTCCACGTGAATTTCTGATATAAAACAGCAGTGATCCTCAACCACTTGGGCCTCTCGTGTATCACATTACATATAGATTTATTACATAAAACGCAAAATATAGTAGAAAGTAGCACAACAGAAAAAACCCAAACAACTCAGCTAAAAGGTTTTATAAAAAGCAGGTGGACAAGTTTCTTTATGTGACTCAAAAGATATAGGCCAGATATCACCAAAGTGTAAGTATTATTTTACGCATCCTGATAATAATAATATCATCACTATGTGCCAATCTGGAGTAGTTTTGTTTCATTTAAAGGTATTGTATCAATAGATTGATCTGCAAGCAAGTCAAATAACTTAATAAAGAATACATTGGTAAAAGCAGTCCAGTAATATTCATTCACAGCAATATGTGTAATACATGTCCAATCAGATGCAGATGAAATGGTCGAAGAGAAGCCATCCAAACAGACATAACTGACATGATCTGCTGTCATTTATGCTGACGAGCCGCCGCTCTATGCGTCTACAGTGGCAAATGCTTACAAAGTCAATCACAATAAAATAAAACAGTTAAAAATAAATGTACAGTCAAGGCTACAGCCCGACCTTCAATATGACTTCGGAATCACAACCAAGTTGAAAGAGTCTCTGCTTATACAAGTTAACAGCACTTGGGCTATCTATCCACTCTTAACTTGTCCTTTATGAAAATAATCCATTGAAACTTTTGCGCGCCTCTCAAGCGAATTAAATTATTCCTGTAACAACCTCAGCCATATGTCAGAGAAAATAAAGTCGCTGTCAAATTCACTTACAGCCGCCTATAGAGTATATTCAAGAGGCTACTTTATGTATTGAGGCCCATGAGATATTGCTCTGAGACTAAACAAGTCAGAATCAGATGGTAATTAAATCCTTATAATAGGCCGAGCAGTGAGCGCACTCCGTGGCGCACACGCGGACGCACGCACGCACACAACCCGGTAGAGAAGTTGTGATTTCCGTGGCCCCAGACTACCCCTCACAGGAGTCTTTTCTTTTGCAGAGGGACCCGCGGTTGCTTCCTCTTCACAAAACATCGGCGGGGCCCCTTTGTCCGAGCGGGGACCCCAGACCCATCATTAGCGCTGATTACCGCTGACCGGTTTGACAACCTTATTGACTGCGAGAAAGACTTTTTCATCTCGTCCCCCTGTCGTTCCTTCTTCTCAATAGAAACGGAAATATTCAGCCATTTTGTCCTCGCGGTTTGAAAGAGAAGCAAAAATTAAAAAAAAAAAAAAAAAAGGCCCACAGTCCTATTTGTTTGACTTGTTTCCTCTCTCTTCACACAGATTCGGACTTGGCTTTTGTGGTGCTCAGCCTTAAAGGGTTTTGTCGGTTTCAGAAGTTACTGTGGCCAAATTAAATGAAAAGTGGGGGAAAAAAAACAGGTTTCTGTCCCATCAGTTAGGAAAGGTGGACTTTAACTTTTTGCCTGCTTTGCTCTCTTTGCTTTTGTTATTGTTTTCAACACATTTTAAAGCATATTTTGTCATTAAAAATACAAAAAAAATCCAAGTTTAATTTGGTGCAACCAAAAGGGATACTAATGTCATCCCATATTTAATGCTGTAAACTAAAAAATAAAAATAAAAATGAAAATATGTAGTTTGCAGTGAAGCAGACAAATACAACGGCACGAGGCTGCTCATATTATATTTTTGCTGCAAACATGTATTTAGATGCAGAGATTTTAACACATTCCTGCAGTCTAAACTAAAATTAAAACAACCATTCATAAAATAAATTGTATATTTCCTGCAGCATCTAAAATTGAAAAGAATATTGTGCGCGCGCAGAAGAACTAAATGCATGCATCTGTTTTTTACGCACAGAGGCTGCGTCCACTTGGCGTTAATTAAAGAGATGCATCCGTATGCACGGCCTACATGACTAAATTAAAGACGGGGTGTCTTGGGAAAATGAACACTTGCACGATTTGAGACGACAGTTCATTGTCTCTCGTCCACCACGGGCAGAATAAAACCAATTTCCACAATCTGCTGTGTTTTGATCTCCATGATCTCTATCGCAGATCATCCGGGTTAGTGAGTCGGCCTCTCTGTGACCTCTTCCTGTCACCCTGCATTACGGGACGTAAAGCATGTTGGCCAATTAGGCCTCGCTCTAAAACGTGTCAGCCTATATATCACTGTAGCTGTAGGTTTTCACTCTATTAAAAAAAAAAAAGAAAGAAAATCTATACAGATCATATAGGGATAAAAACATTCTCCACGTAGCCTCATATCTTCATTATTTCCCCCCCACACACTGCAAAAAAAGACTTAACCTTTACTCTCTTGATCAACAATTATTTTATTAAGTTATCTTTACTTTTTTCTTTTACTGAAACACATTTCACTAAAGCGCGCATGCTCAACAGGTTCACCTGTGTACAAGGTAGGCTAAGTATTAAAAACACCAAGCAAATGAATATGAAACTCGAAGAGACAGAGCAGATCGTTTTAAATAGGCAAATAAACATTATTTATAAAACTTTGAAAGTAAAGTAAAAATATCACAGTTCTTTTTCAACATGAAATACCCACAGAGAACAGCAGGTTAGGCGCTCGGATGTATGTCTTCATCCCTCTTTCCATTTTTTCCCTTAATTTTCTTTTTTTTTTTTCTTTTTAACTTTTCATCTTGGGTTGTTGGATTATTAGTCCGTGAAATATGCTTCGTCCGTATTAAGTTCAGTTATCCACACTTGGGTAAAACGCAAACAATAAGAAAAGTATAGGCCTAAAGGATAAGGACAGGCAGTCCGCCGCAGATCTCCTCATGTTTTGGCAGCCGTCAAATATCAGTTTGTATGTGTGAGTGTGTGTTTTCTTTTTACTCATCGCAGGCACTATGACTTGTTTTATTAGATTGTCTTTCACTCGCATCCCCTTAATTCATCAACACCCTTGATCTGCCCGTCAGATGTCACATTCACTGTCGCTGGAGGTGATGGAGATGGCCGAGGCGGCTGCTTTGCTCGACAGACTGGCCTCCGGACTGGACGAGTTCCCCAGACGGTCCACCGTGCCGTCATCGTCCGCCAGGGAGCGAACCGAGCCGCCGGACAGGACCTGCTGCTGGAGCCTGGACGGAACACACACACACACACACACACATACAAACACAGAGGGACGGGAAAACATCACTAAAACACACCACAACACTGCAGCTATAGAAAATATACATAAACCAATGCAAAAACAATGAGGAAACAGCTGGTCTGAGGGTCATTTTTTTTGTGTTGTTGCTTTTAGTCCAACATATGCTAATATTCCCCAGTTGGCTTTATTTTACACTTTTATTTATTTATTTTTGGATTTAGATGGCACATAATTGTATATCCTAAATGAAAATACCCTTATAAATAAATAAATAAATAAATAAATAAACAAACAAACAAACAAATAAAATAAAGAAGATTGCAGATTTTGAGCATTTATTGCAGAAACAGTAAAAGATTAATATCTAAAAATAAGCCTGCCTATAAGGAAATTATTGGTTATTTTAGGTTTATAATAAACCGCAATTGGCAATTACATCTTATTGGCCATTAAAGTTATATTGGCCCACAATTATTAGATGAAATAGTGAGGAATACATATCAAATAAAGACACTTAGTTTTTCCATGTATAAATAAATTTACAACGATAAAAACAACTCAAATTTCTCAGATGTTTATTTCAAGGTAAAGGACAAATATAGTAAAATTATTGTTGTATTTTTATCCCTTGTGAATATCATTTTATAATAAGCAAAATCAATAGGAATTATTATTAGTTGTTATTATTAAAAAAGGAAATGCTTGTGGTTTTAGGATTAGTTGGTTATTTTGAGTCTCATATAGACCTATGGATAAATTCAGTCAGAATTCAGTGTTCTTTTTGCAAAATTTAACTGAATGGTTTCGACGTTGCATCATACACAGGACTAACCACATTTTTCAAGTCTGTCCATGTAATTATTTCCCTGCAGTAAATGTTACGGTCAGAGAGCATCCCACTGATGCATGTTTCCTACCTGTTCTTCGCAGCCGCTGCTCTGTCTCTTTGTCTGCGATTTTTGAACCAGTTTCCTACTTGTGTGGGTGTAAGTCCAGTAGCTTGTGCAAGCTCCCTCTTTTTACTGGGATTCGGGTACGGATCCTGCAAATACCATTCTCTTAACAAGTGCCGGGTTCTCTCCTTGAAGCAGTGGGTTTTCTGCTCTCCATCCCAAATGGTTCTGGGTAGTGGGAACTTCTTACGCACCCTGTATTTGTCCACGGGCCCCAGCGGGCGTCCACGCAGCTTTTCAGCCTCCTGGTAGTGCGCTTCGAGCCACAGCGCTTGTAGCTTCGTGTGCGACTCTTTGGTGAACTTGTGGTTCTCCAGGATGTGGTACAGTTCACGGAAATTACCGGTGTGGAAGGCGACCACGGCCCGGGCCCTCAGCACAGACTCGTTCTTGTTGAGGACCTCGCAGGCCGCCGGCGCAACGGGCAGCGACCAGAGGAAGCGGCCGAGACGCTCGATGTCCCCGCTCTCCTCCAGAGTCTCGCAGACCCCGGCGACCTGCTGGGGGCTGAAATTCAAGATGGGCAGTTGAAACATGGAGGCTTCTCCTGTGTTTCCCTCTCCCCCTCCTTTCTCCTCTCTCTCCTCGACCCTTACGCGTCTTCTTTCCGTGCGCCAAGGCAAATCCAAGACACCCCAAAAAAAAAAAAAGAAAAAAAGAAAAAACAAGGCAATCCCAAACTTACCGAACCAATCGTCTGACCAGCCGTGAAAAACGCAAACACCAATGCCGCCGTGGAGGAGGAACGATGCTGTGTGGGGCCGGTTACCGCATCCTCGGGCTTGTCAAACTTGGCAGGCAAAGGGCTGACGGTGCAAGAAAATTAAAGCCGGAGCCGCGATGTATTTTTCAAGGTAGGCTGGGATTGAAAGTACGAAAGAATTAAAGCCGGAGCTGAGATGTATTTTTTAAGGGGGGAGAAAAAGACAGTCAAGCCCCCTCCGATGATTTCCTATTGGACTTGGCAGATTGGCTGCCCGGTTGCCATGGATGCACGTCAATCACTGTCAAGTTCGGCCAATCAGGCGGAAAGGAGATCTCAGCACCTCCCTTTTCAAAAATAATATAAACATTTTGACCTTTTTGCTTCGCGTCTTCAAACGTTTAGCTGCCCCAAAAAGCCTGTTTCTTTGTGCGCCGGGCGGTGTTAAAGACAGACTCTTCGGTCTATAGCCTAAACTGAAGTGCCGAAGCAGACAAACATGCTCAGCTCAGTGCCCATTTAGAGCCCTTGAAACGGGCTTTACACACGCACAAAAAAGCCACATCCCCGTTCACTTTAGGCTATTATAGGCCTATTATACTCGCATAAGATTCCTATATTATTCCCATACATCAAACCTCTTTTCAAAAAGTCCATGTTTCATAACGACGCGAAATCAAGTGTTTTTGGAGATAATTCGCACTGAAAATTATCTAGGTTGTATTTATTTTACCAGGGCTGCAGATTCGGTCAAAATCAAAATGTGCACGATCGAATTTTGTCACATTTTCCAGTCTTGTCCGATTTTTATTCATTAATCCCGGTTGAATTGGGGCACTAATGCAGCCTCAGTCACATTTACGCATACTGTAGTTCTTTAAGGATGCGCATAGAATGTTTTTGTTGAAAACACTAATTGCTTGCTGTTTTTTTTTTCCACTTGTGATCATTTCTGCACACTAGACCTGAGCCTAAGTTCTGCAGCTTTATATAGGATGCAGTAACATCACTATCCATCACTCCAGACAGCATCAGCGCATGGAGGAGGCTGCTCCAAACACTCCCAACAGTGTGGAGTTGCTCTGTAAAAAAAAAAAAAAACACCACAGGGGGAGAAACATCGTATTTGTGTATATAGGATTATCGTGGCCCTGCCAGGCTACACGGCGTTAGTATCAGACACACTCCGTTTTGTGCACAGGCTGATTTAGTAAATAAGAGGGCGGATAGATAGCGCAGATGGTTTGAAGTGTCGGGTCAGATTATTTCATGGCTGGATACAGTAGTAAAGTTCATTCTGACGGAAAAGCCTGATATTATTTTCACAGATACACCCCCCCCCCCCCAAC
>JAPQRQ010000016.1:2478546-2501239 GCA_037367365.1 Apogon talboti
TTATTTTTTTTTAACAGATACACCCCCCCCCCCCCAACCCTCTCCTCCTCACTCTCCCTCCATCCATCCCTCCCTCCCTCTCTATGTCTATCATGGACGCGCTTTCACACACACACTTGAACTGAATCCCCTTCGGGCTCTTTTTGCATGAATTATACACTCGATGCGGGGTTATGAAATGCCTTCTGCACAGGAAGCTGTTCATTCTCTTGCTGGCTTACTGGAGACCGCAGCATCACACATAATTCTGTTCATTTATTTTAATAACCCAGACGCCATATTTTTACGCATAATGAATGATACACAACTCCACCAGGCCGCACCATCTACACGAATTTACCAAATTCCAATATACATCAACACTTATGGACAGATAGAAGTTCTTTCTCTTGGGGCAGGTTGTCAGTCATCACATTATCATAGGCTTCCAAGCGGTAAATATTGGTAAATAAAGGATAAGACCTCTATCAGATGCAGCAGGGGAAGTAAATTGCGAGGGCGACCGACAAGGTGCTGGTCTGAAATATTTAGCTGCCTGTAAATATTTCATCCCTGCAGGCTGCACATCCTAAACCAAATTTACAAGAACTGATGCTACTTTTTTTTTTTTTCCAAGAAGCGCGCATCAATAAAAGATAGGCGAGTTTTGGATCTCTTAAACGGAAGGCTGGAAATAACAATTGCAGACTGTGCTCTGTAAGCAACACGTCTGACTTATAGGCAACGATTAAACATTTACAACGCAAAAAAGAAGGTCTTGACACAATTTTTCCACACACTGAATCATAGTGTTACTGCTCTAATAAACAGGTGTCAATATGAAATTCCTTCGGTATGTAATTTTATTTTATTTCAAGGTGATCTCGTCTGACTTATATGATATTTTTTCTGTTTTAAAAAATACCCTACCGATACTGTGTTTTACATTATTTATGAGAGGCTATAAAATTATAAACATTGTGATGGTAGTAGGCTCCTGTGAGCGCAGGCCTATATGTCACTGTGTCAGGAGATACTAGGCCTCCTGACACCAATATCTCCGCACATTCAGCAGAGCAACACAGTGGATCTCATTCAAACACGTCTGTTTTTTCCTTTTCTTTTGTTTCGTGGATTCCACTGCCAGTCCTCTGTCAGGCGAAACACATTTTGGTGCTGCTTTATTAGACCTGTTGGCAGTTTTCAGATGTCTGCCTCTGTTGTCATCATTTCATCATTAATCCTCTTATTTATTTGGTGTAAAATCCCTGAACAGAGAGACTGTTTAAAGATCTTCCAGAGACTGTGGATTGGAAATAATAACACAAACACTGTACACTGCATACCAACCTGACTTTGAACCCCTCTGTGTGTCTAGACATAGCAATGATTGTTGATAAAGAATTAAAAGTAGCATATTATGTACAAGAAGTCCTTATGGTCCTAAAAATTACAGCAAACTCCATTTGGGATCATATGGTGTAATTGAACATCCCAGAAAATCTATTAAAGAGACCTTTTTTTGGCTTAAATATTACTTGCTATAAATGAAAGCATAATCATTTTGGAGCACTGGGTATTAACATTCAATATTGCCAGAAGTGACTGTGAAGGGTATTAAGACAAGCAGCATTTTTGTAGATCTAAGCAAACAGATTGAGGAAAAATACTAGATTCACATTTGTCTGCTAAAGTGTTGGTGCAAACCGAAATATAGAGTGCAGTGCAGTAAGAAGAATCCAGTGCACCCTGCTGCAAGACCACTTCTCAGTTTTCTCCCAATTTACAATAAGAGACAAGTGCATTTACTTTGTGTCATCATTAGCATGTAGCTGGGTCG
The DNA here is from genome assembly GCA_037367365.1 of Apogon talboti. Classification (NCBI taxonomy): domain Eukaryota; kingdom Metazoa; phylum Chordata; class Actinopteri; order Kurtiformes; family Apogonidae; genus Apogon; species Apogon talboti. The sequence goes on from JAPQRQ010000016.1 coordinate 2,480,366, forward strand.
TAGCTTGCCCTGGGCAGCGGGAGGGAAGGAGTGGGGAATAGTTACATGTGAACAGGCTGGAAATGACCCAGATTCCCTAGGATCAGTGGAGCAGACGAGACGCTACAAGAGCCTGTCACCAACAGTCATCCTGCCACTATCCCATATAAACCTACACTACCTTTCTTTCTGCGTATGCCTTCCCCCACATCACTGCTCCTCTTCATATTCATAAGCCCACTGAGATGTACGCAAACATGCAAACCAAAAAGGTTCACTGCTCAAGATGTCACTGGAGAATTAAAATATAAATCTAAAAAAAAAACAAACAAAAAAAAAAACACATCACCTTAGTGTTGTTACTGTAAACATCATGTGATCTGTGTTTGTGGCACTTTACAGCATATAGAGGAGGCAGGCTGTGATGCAAAACAGTGCCACACAATGCTAATGTGTGCTGCGATTTGCCCAAGGCGGGTAGGCACTTCTGCTTGGCAAAGATGGAGGATGCAAACATAACAGTGTATGTTCGCAGGCTGCTTCAGTGCCTAAGTTCAGTGTTTGTTGACATCCCCCTACATGACAGACTGTTTTAACTTCGAGTCAGCTGTCCTAGCACCGGATTAACTTTCCAATTAAGATATCATGTCAGTAACACTCCCCGTAACCCCCAGATGACCCGGATGTATTTAAAGGCCAGCCTCGTGCAGTGGGGACTTAAATAGAAGTCACTTCGTTGATACGCTGCCTTGTGGCACTGCGGTGACAGAAGGGTTAAGCTAAAGCTCTCCGAGAGTTGTGTTTTCAGACCCATTTACCCCCGGGGCAGCACTAGCTCTCGACGCTGCGTTTAATCTGTGGATTTATGGTAACAGAGAAGACTTCTTATCCACTGACCCATTGGCCTCCAGTGTACGTAATCCAGTGCCTTTCAGTCACAGAGCCCTGCTGACACAGGTTAGAGGAGATCCAATACACTGCAGCAGTCAGCGTGGGGGCGCACACACATGGCCAACCCTGCCCTGACACACATACTCCTCCCCCAAGCTTTTGTTACACAGACCATACACTACATAGCTCAGCCAGACCACTACAATTCACCGCACAGGATATTTGACCTTCTATCCACTAAGCCAATTCACACTTGTGTAGTGTAAAGAATATGTCTTTCTATAATGTCTCTTGCAGAGGCGAGATTGACAACGGCAGTGAATATTCAGACTGGAGTATATATTCAAAGTGTTGCCCAGTGAAAAGAGTCATTCAACCAACAGAACAGTCCTTTATATACATAGTAAAGCCATACAAAAGCAAGAGTATCGCTATGCTTTGCTCAAAAGACTTTCCATTTTGTAAATCTCTGCAGCATTCACATGTTACACCAAGCTTTATCAAACATCTCTTACCTGGAAATGTAACAGCATCGTCGCACAAGTTCATTGTATCCTAGAATCTCCATGTTTCAGCTTCACTACAGGTCGCAAATGTACAGTAATTGAGAGAACTACATTTGGATGTTACAAACAAACAACACTGTAAAAGAGAACCTCAAATCCTTGGCAGAAAGCCATTAGGAATACCTTGAAACTCCCCCTTTTTTGTAAACACATTTAGAGAGCATGTTATAGAGTGCATGCAATTATTACATCCATTCCACTCTTGAATGCAGTCAATTTCTATCCAGATAAAGGGCTAAATGAAAGTAGGGAGAGCACATGTTGGACGTCGGCACTATATATTACTGTTGTTTGTGAGTGTTCGTATTTGAGGCAGAGCAGTAGAGTGACAAAATTGCAAATGAACAAATGCATACATCACCTATAGCACTTGCACAACAAAGTGATTGTGCACGTGAGGCAGCATTTCGCTGTTAGAGCTATAATGCCAATCAGGTAATTATGAACAGTAAATCCTCTGTTCATGCACATGCTTGGAAGTGAACAGAGCAGAAGGGATTTTTCCACATACAAATCATAGGAGAAATTGGCAGTTATAGTGGTGTGCTTTCCTTTTGAATCATTCCCTTGTTTTTCAGTTGCATTCAACTGTCAAGGGAAATGGTGAATGAATGTAGACTGTCCAGAATAGGCGCTTTCTGAATGCTCAACACAACAGTCCAGTTGTCAAGTCTGGGTACTGTGTGAGAAGATTTTTTATTTTATTTTTTTAACAAATTCAAAACCTTTTCCATGAATATATTATATTGGTGCAGCTTTGACAAACTGTCAAAACAGGTGGGTTGATTGAATAGTTGGTCTTTAGACCTTCATCTGCAGACACCCACACTCTGTCTGTCTCCTACTTTCTATTTTATTTTCTAACAAAGACACCTCACAATGCATCAGGCTTCTGATAAAAGAGTAAACACACTGTTTTTCTATAACATCTCAAAGATCCTAATCTTTAAGTCTATTATGATACAAGTGCATTGAAAGTTTCTGACTGAGTTTGTAATGGCATTATTGACACTGTTGGAACAACCCTCTATGAATAGAGCTTTTCAATTATTCATCTCCTGACAACCTGCTTCTGTTTTGTTTCCATCGGGACAAAGTGCCTATCTCTCCGTCGTCCCTGATGGAGACAGTGGTCACCCGTAGAGTATTTAAGAGCGTAGAAAAAGCATCTCCCCAAAAACAGGAAAAAAATAAAAAATCTTGTTCACGTCAAAGGATTTTGACAACACCCAAAGGTGACAGGAGTCAAAACTCATCATGGTCAGGAGGTCCTCTGGCGCCATGGAGCTACATGATGCGTGAGCCAGGGCACAGGTCATATCGCTGCAGCCGAGCCGCCTGGGCCTCACCTCCACTTCACATTGTCTAAGAGCCTCTGCTCCTCCTACACACATATTCATAGGCTACTGTCAATAAATGTCTCTTCTAGTGACAGACTTTGCTCTTTTGTCTGCAATATCGCAGCTTTTTCAGCAGTGACCTTTACACACATTCTCTTTATGATGTGTGCTATTTAACGTGTTGTAGTAAAGAATCTTGTACGACAGGCAGAGAGGATTGATTTTGTCTGTTTATTTGTTTGTGTTGCTGTAATAATCAGCCATATGTCTTGTGGCAACATGAGAGAAATGGGCTGGAAAAAATAAAAACAGCTCGAATTGTGTCCATTAGCTCTGGAGGAATGAATAATACCAAGCACCTCATTGTGTTACACTCTCGTACTATAAGGATCAGAAAGCTTCCTTTATGTTGATTAGTTTCCCGTAAAGCAGAATTGTTTCCTAACCGAGCGTTTTAAGAGCCAACCTCAGATGAGCAGCTGTCTGTGAGCCACAGCGAGGCTCACTCAGAAGAGCCTCTGTGTACAATGCAGCACAATTACACTACGTGTCTATTTTTATTGGATAAAGTTGTTTAGAAAAAATAAAAATCAGGGCTTATTAATCTCCATCCATGAACTGCAGTTCACCATAAAAGATACGATATGCTTCACAAACACGGTGTTCCACGTTAAGTAGTATCTTTGGAAACTGCATTAGAGATAAAGGGACTCACACACCTGTGCTGTGCTCAGTATTATTTCATATATAATAAACCATATGTTAAATATTTAATTATACATATACTTTGACTTCATATCTTTGCAAATGAACCTGTGCAATATGAGGAGATTCTGCAATAACATTGTTGAATATTGTGAATGTGAAATTATATTCAATAAATACAGTAACCTTGCATTTGGCGTCAAACTAGCAATAACAATTTCAAGTAACGCATTTGAAGTCTTCATGTAAGAAATTCCAGACAGACATAGCTACATAAGGGATTAAATGTATGCTGAATATGAAGACACGACATATATAAATAAAACTATTATTTTTATACAATGTGATTAAGTGTGTTAATTGTGTATGTTGTTATTATGATGACAATGGTCAACACTAAATTGCTTCACACTGGAAGTAGTTGAACTACAAACTTCTGCCCTAGGGACAAGTATTTCATATTACCTTGTAAAAAAAAAAAAAAATCATCAAATTGCCAATGTACAGAGGACACGGAACTATAACAAAATAACAGAAAACATCAAAAATGAATTGATAGCAAAATATTTAAGAAAAAGTTACTGCAGATAAGCTATGAGTGAATAAAAATTAAAACCAAAACTTTAAGTTCCTGTATAACTGCACTATGAATCAACTACCAACTACTGCAAAATGTAATTAAAGGGCTAATTTAATCATGTGACTCACTGTTCCCTAACACCTCTGACAGATAGAATTAACGGTGACATGATACAACAGGAGCATTTGTTGTTTTTGTATCAGATCAAAACCTGAACGTATGACTCTGACGTGTATGATGCACCAACTCGGAGCGGGGAGTTCTTCCACTACAAAAAGGGCAGAGGCCGGGGATATCCTGGATTTTACTGAGTCTTAATGTCTGTCAGCAGTGCTTTATTGACGGCTTATGTCAAATGCCATTCTGACAGAGCTCATTAGGATGAAGGGAGTCGTCTAGGTAGAGGCAGGAGAAGGCAGAGCTGCTGAGCTGCCTGATCACTGTGTGCACATAGCTCACCACTGTACCTAGAGGGTGATGCCTCTGACAGGGGGTAGCTCAGAGGGCTGTCTGTGTGTGTGTGTGTGTGTGTGTGTGTGTGTGTGCGTGTGTGCGTCTGATACACAGGGAGGGGTGAGGGAGTGAGGCGATGCTGAGCAGAGAGAGAGGAAGTATATGTGTACGTGTTCATGTCATTGCTTGAGTTACCCGGTGTCACTGAGCAGGTCCTCGCTTGATGCCACGACTCCAAACACAACTGACAGGCTGAGAGTCATCTCGCTTTCGCCACTCACACGTACTCAAATATTTATCCGTGCACAGCCCTCTCAGTGCACTGTGTGGCATCAGCAGTCTTGTGCCACAAGGACAAGGCCCTGTGGAGACTTCGGAGACCTTGAGAAGATGAGTCAAATGATTTCCTCACTGGTCCCTGCTCTTCTCTTTCGCATAGTCAATGTTACATTCAGCCATAACTTACAAAAAAGACACAAATATGACATTTCATTTTCAACTCCGCTGCCACTCTCAGTATAGAAAAAATACATTTTACACATCATCACTCAGCCGGCCTCCAGGGTCTGAAACTACTCTAAATAGCTGAATCCATATCTGCTAAGGCCAGTGGCACTTGTGATGAGCTCAGACTGTTATGTGACATCTTAATATACTGATTAAAAATGCATGTTTGGAGGGTAAGCAGGAGGATGCTTCGGGTGCTCCTGCCAGGGAAGATTAAATCACTCTGCTTAACAGACATGCTGAGGATTCGGGTCAATGTAAATGAGCAACCATAAGACACCAAAGTCAGCAAGTGGATTTTCTAATGAGGTAAAAAAAAAAAAAATAGATATATATCACAGCAAAGTCGAAAATATGATCAGTGAAAGTCCTGGATGTGAGCCGGTGATGATGATGTTAATTCAGATGCAGCAAAAGCCATAGCAGAGTTTGATGCCATTAACACTTCAGTTAAAGAAAAAAAAAACATTTAGAAAATAAAAGCTTCAATTTAATTTTGAAAATGGTGTAGAAATGTACCCGAAGCCCAGCATACTAGTCATTAACTTCTGCACTAAACACTTGCCCAACAGTTTGGCAGAAAGCAGAACATCACAAAAAAACACACAGGGAGGATCAAACAGTGAAACATGAGTCTGTGCCTTAGTTTGGAAGCAGTTCACAGCCAGGACGGAGGAATGAAGGGCCTGGCTCCAAATCTAGTCAGTTAAGACACAAGCCCACGGGTTCCGAGCTCAGCTAATCAATGACTGGTGCTCTGTCTTTGCAAAATCACAATTATTATGCACATTAAGATAGCCACAAACAGATCACAACTAAGAGCACCTAGCCCCACAGAACAGAATTACAATTCAACACTTATGGAATCTATCAAATCTGAGCAAATGATTGTTATTGATGTGGTAGTCATATTTAAGTTTAAAACAAAAACTAAAATAATCACAAGGAATTTATTTCACTCTTATTTCTAAAATAGGCTTAATCAGACATTAAATATTTCACTAATATTGGTCAACAATTTTTATCCAAGAAAAAAAAACATAAAATGAGCAGATCAACATGAAAAATGCTTTAACTAAATTCCCTATTAATGCTGTTATTATTATTAGTAGTAGTAAGAGGACGAAATTTTTTTTCATCATGAAATATGCAACAGTGTCAATTCAACAGGTGGATTTAAAAGGAAAAAAAAGAAAGAGAAAGAAAAAAAAGAAAATCAGCCCTGTCCAATTATCTTCCAAGGTCACATATTTTTACACATCCTATTATTTAGAAGCATTATATATTACCATTACATACTTTTTTTCACCCCCACAGAATATGGAAGCTGTTTTCCATCTATATTTTAGCTAATTTCCTATCAAATGTGATGCCAATGTCTTTCAAACCATTTGTTGGCCTTCCACCTATAAGCCATTGTACATAGTATCCTCCTTTTCAGTGCCTTGGTGGGCTCCTGACAGTTTTTAGCATCACCATTTACAATCTTCCAAATGCTTTTAGAAACACTGACTGTCATGGCCTTGTGCTGAATAATACAGCTTTAGAGAGAGCAGGGGAATTTTCCTTAGGGCACAGGTGTGCCCTGATGGTCTCATAAGCCCCCGGCAGCACAAAGAATGAAAGATGCTTTCTTGGTGAAAGGGAATAGGGAGGCACGAGGTGGAGAAACAGATCGACAATGGGTTTTTGGTTTGGGTGTATTTGGATTTGACCTTCAGACAGAGCTTGAAAATAAATTCGACACTGAGGGGGAAATCAAAAATCCAGATGACCCTGAATCACTACACCGTGCGCTGGCATGGAATGAATACATGATGTTCAAAGATAACCGGGAAAAAAAAGTCCGAGTTTGAAAGTATAATAGCTTTTCAGACAAAAAGACTGACGAAGTGTGCGGGTAATGCCTCTCCACGATCAGCAGCACCAGCAGCTGCTTTTTGTGTTGTATTGACAATGTCAAAGAAGCACATATACAGTATACCTAGAAATACAATAAAATACATGAGCTGTCATGCATGGGACTGTTACGTGATGGACAGAATTTGCTTTGTGAATTTTAATATGAAGACCAATGCTGTTTCAGAAACCTTTCAGATCATGAATGTGAAACGCTTCACACAGTTTCACAGCAGATATCCCTCTCCTCTTTTTCTGTGTTGCTGTGAAGTTCCATCTGAAAAAGCTCAGCGTGGCTGCAGCGAGCCGAGGTGCTTGACATGCACTGATGGGATTGACAAGGTAAGTGGTCAAACTGCTAAATCAGGAGATGGATGACACACTCAGCTAATGAAGGACGCACTGAAGAAAATGTTTGCTAAGGAAAATTCAATAAGTCTGGCAGAAAAAAAAATGAAAATAACCCCTATATTTGCTTTAATTATTGATTAAATAATGGTTGGTATATGGAGCTGATCACTTCAGTACCTATGATTGTGATTTCTATTCATTTTTGACCATGGTGATGTTTCAAATGGTAAATCTTCCATGCAGCGATGCCTGCGGGTAAATGAGGGCTCAGAGAAATCCTCTCTGTCCTTGTGTGTCACTTTGCAGCTCTAGGAAAAGAATTTTTTTTTTTTGCTGATGGCACAAAATGTCTCCATGAGGCTAATGCTTTATGTCAGATTCTATACTAACTAGCACGTTAAAAAGAGGGAACCCACCTTTACTTTCCCCATAAAAGCATTTCTCTTTTCCCACAACACTTAGTCGTACGGTTTTTAAGTATCGACACAGTTGAAAAGCTGATGACTAGGTTCTTAGTTGGTGCTAGAGGTGTACTGTAGAGTCCTCCATGATTCACTATGTTTTGTCTATTTTCTCTTCATTTTATTATCTGCACTTCAACAACAAGGAGAGCTAGACAAGTGAATTGATGGGAGGGTGGAGCAGGGAGGAGGGGGTTGATAAGAAGGAAAACAAAACAAAAAAAAGGGAAAACAGACAAGGAGTGCCAAGCTCTGAAAACTGGCATGCTGCAGTTGTATGTCAGTCACCTAGCAACAAGTCCACCCCATCACTTACCCCCCGCTTCCCTGTCTCCCGCTGCGCTCTCTAATTCAACAAATCTGCTCAGAATGTATGGCTGCTCCTCTAACAAAACGCATTCTGCGCTGGGGGCTAAGGATGTGGGCCTCCGCTGAACACGCCACTCAGCTGCCCATTGACCACCGGGGCCTTTCTCTGCACACACTAAGGAGCGACGGACAAAGACCCTGAAAGCAGGGGCAGCTCCACAGAGAAAACATTAGCTTGTAATTGTGTTTGACTGCATAATGAAAATGATGTTCTTTTTTAATTTGGGCTTGTTAAGGCCACACTATTCTTCCTTGGTCACCTGATTATTGTAAAGAAGCAACCCCTCACTTGCCCTATGGGGCACCAGGGGGGAAATATTGAAAATGGTCCAAAGACCTCCCCACTCTTTACTCTAACCCCTCTTGTGTTTCAAGTGTTCTCTGGCAAAAACATAAATATGTAGTCCCTGTTCATTACAGGATGGGAGAATATGCCAGAATGAGGGTTTTTTCTTGTTTTTTTTTTTTTTTACTGGAGAAAGGATAATGACAGCGAGGCACACACACATCCACAAATGGGAGCGCTGCCATGCTAGCCCGGAGTTGTGAAGCATTGAGAAGGTTAGCATTCCTGGTGCTACTTCAGTGAATCAGACCATTAGTGGGAGCATCGGACTAGCACCCAAAAAGAGTGCTTCAATGGACACATTCACATCCAGTGATTATTTGCACTTTTTAGCCCCCAATTTCCTGTTTTATAAATGTGTATTCTGTGTTCATCTGCCTTTCCCCTTTTGCGACTCAGTTCTTTGCTGTGGCAAAGGTGAGGAGCAGTCAGGTGAACGTCGGAGACAGAGATAAAGAAAAATATACCCACAGTTTAATGGTTTAATCATTGCTGACAAAGCTGAGCTGTGCTAAAACCAAATTCTGTGGCATCTTTAACCAGCTTACTGGTGCATTTTGTTTGATTCTCCTGACATCTGGTATGTTACATATAATTTACGTTAGAGGCCGATGGTGTCTTTGAAATCCTCAAGGTTTGCCATCACCCTCCCTGTGGAAAGCTATTCAGTGATTTAATTGGTTTATGCCAGGCTTCAGTCACTATCGTCCCCAGAACAGCTCTCAATAAAGCATGACTCTACTGAGGGGTCATAGGTGAGAAAAAACAAACCTGACCTCTGCTCACTGATATTCAAGTGTTCGCTCCACAGCAAAGGTCAGGTCACATGACCTTGACAGTGAACCACTACACCTTTATCTGCAGGTGCAATGTAATGATTTGTGATCTCACCTCATGTCATTGAGTCTTAACAGCTTTTACAGAATTTATGGCATTACATATGTGGCTGAGGAGAACATTGTCCTGAATGTTTTCAGTACCTGTAGCTGAACATTTACCTGCCGATTATCTACATTTGTGAATGAATTTGGAAAATATTTGCTCTGCAGCAGCTAAATCACACAAAAATCAGAGAATGTACTTTTATATCCTCATTTTATTAGGTGCACCTAAAACGTATTGCCTCATAATGACTTATTAGAGATACTGAGCAGACGTAAAGACAGAAAACAAAATATCAGAGATGCTTGTCAGTTTAAGGCAGTGTATTGAAAAGTGCCACAAACTACAGTCCCCAAAATAATCAAACATGAATCAACACCTCTCTAAAGCAGCTTCTAAAAAAAAGTTTATTAAATTTATTGCACGAATGACTGATCTCAGTGCACCAAAGAAACTGAGTGGAAATTGTGGAATAGTACATTTTCTGTAATTTCAATTGAGAACCCTTTCATGAATGCAATCAAATGTAAAATGGGAGCAAATGTTTTTGACTAATGCTTTGATTTATATATGAGAACATCATCACAATGATGCAAATAGCTTCTAAATTCAATATTGCCATTCCCAATAATTTGCAACATTACCCTGGCTGGACAAAAACTACCTTTTAAGGTATATTAAAGATACCATAAAAGGCAGTGCATCTAGTGATGATTCATCTCTCTGTATAAATCAGATACATTTGTGCGATACGTCTGTGCCAAGTGAGATTCAGAACAGATACCGCAATGTCATCTTTCTTGGTGTGCGTTGAAGGGGAAAAAGGAGAGGTCTGAGGGTCACATGGGACTGACTTAAAGTCCAAGGGTTCTGTCAGAGTGGAGTGGCTAAAGGGTTCATGGTCACACCTCTCCTCCCACTACAGATTAACAACTTCCAGCAACATTGACGAGGCCCTGTTTCATTTGTTTTATTTATTTTTTTTTTATCTCTCTTTTTTTTTTTTTAAGTGTCAACAAGTGTGTCTGTATGTGTGTGTTTGTGGGTATTTTCAGGACTTTCACCATAAGCACCCCAACTTTGACACCAATTAAACAGATTATGTCGTAAAATGAAAGGAAAACTATAGCCGTGTGTTGCCACGGTGATTGCTTTTGACAAGGTCACAGGATACCATGCAACAGTGCATGACCTCAACAGGCAGCTGCAGATTACAGACAAAAAAACAAATGTAAATAATTAAAGCCGCTGATTCACAACACCCTAAGAAATGCAAAGCAGAAACTAACATTCATAGATGAATCTAAGAGAAAAACATGAAAATATTATCTGGTGACAAATAGACTAAGAATTTGAAGAAATAAGGTCTACAGTAACCTGGAACCTCATTATGAGTCTACGTTTCTCTAAAGTAACCATCTGAAATGCCTTTGGAGCTTCTTTAAATCAACATAAAATTGCATTATGATATGGATAATGCCTGTAATAACTGCAAATATTTTGATAATAGTTTGCTTTAATGATTTGCTCTGCAGGGTGACTGGATTCTGGAATAGGGTAAAAATATGGGTGGATTATTAACAACATTTTCTTTTGTTTATCTTCTAAAATTATTTCATGCACACAACGGGTGAAAGACAAGAGGACATGAATGTAACCCAAATGTAAAGTGAAAATAAAGACCTAAATCCGATTCATCAAAAAGCCACAACTCCCATTATTTTTTTTACCTCACTCAACCCATTGATTTTCTTGGTAAACTCTAAGTATAGGGTCAGAGGCATTTTCTTGAAATTACGAATATAAATCTGAAAAAGAAACTGCGAATGACCGTTTAGTGCAAGAATATTCTTTTTGCAGTTGAATCCACAAATCTACATTAAGATAAGAATTGAAAAGGACCTCTTGAAGTTAAAAACTAAAGTGCTACAGCATTTGTCTTTGCGCCACTCTTCACTGAACGCAACATAAAGCCTATGTGGTGGTGTGATTTTCCCATTTCCCATTCAAGCAAGTGACCCTGCGAATGAATGAACTGGCAGATAAAAATATGTATATTTAATCTGTGTTTTTGTAAAGTAGGAAATGCCACAAAAAAAAGTGACAAAACTCATCAAAATCGCGGCGTTGGTTTAGTGAATTTGACGCGTCTGGATGAGGCCTGGCCGTGGACAAAGGCTGGATAAGACGCGCTTATGCTACAAATACAGGTAACATGTGAATCGAGCTGAAAGTCTGTAAGTTTGTGGTGTCCTACCTTGATGTGGAGGGCAGGTTCATCCTGACTCAGTTTTGTGCCAACAGGAGGAAACTCCGTGGCCTCCTCCTCCCCTTCTCTGGAGTTTCCTTTTTGTGTGTTTTCACGTTAATTGGCAGCAGTTGAACTGTGAGCCGTAAATCAAGAAGTGCGGAGTGTATTAATGAGTCGGACCACCCAAGAAAACTATTTTCTCCGCACTTTTTTAGCGGACAATGTGAGGATACTCGAGTCTGCCATGCTCTGAAAACCATGAATGAACATTCACAAGAGCAGTGCTCCCCCGCTGCCACATTTCCACAAGGCTAATGGCTACTATAAGTAGCCTACTGATTAAAGTATTTCAGAAAAGGTGAAGTATTCTGGACAATAACAGAGATCATTTTTATTTGACCGAGATATAGGATGTGGATATAGGAGAGGATATGGTTTTTAACCGGGGCGCACGAATCTGCGGCGCGAAAACTTTCGCGTAATAAAACAAATCTGAAATAAATTTTAAATTGAAATTAGATGGAAATAAATCTCAGTGATAATCCTTACATATTTGTTAGCTATCCTTAATTAGGTTACGTTTAATTATAAAGCGAAAAAATAAAGTTGCAGACTGTATGGAATCATCACATTTGTGAGTAAAATTAAGGTTATTATGAGTCAAGAAATACTGAATTTATACAAGATATTATGTATAAAACTGTCTGACAATGTTAGATAAAAAGAAAAATATAATGAACAAAAAAATGTATAGGCTAAGTTAAGGCATAAAAGGGGGACTAAAGGGTTCAGTTTTGACCCTACCCTTAACACTACCTTTCTACCAAGTTTAATGAAACTCTGAACAGTACTTTTAGCGTAATCCTGCTACCAGGAAGACAAAATTTACACACGTACATCTGAAAACATTTTAACAACGTTTACTAAACAGATTCAACAGGAAAAATAACTTAATTTCTGAGCCATGAGCCGAGCTTTCCAACGTGCGTCATGATAAAGAAAGTAGAAATGCCACGCCGGTCTCCAAGTTCATTAAAAACCTGCCAAAAAATTCTTCCAATAAATAATAATAATTTTTCCACAAGAGCAGATCCTCAGCAAAGTAATGCTTAATTTTCTTCCATTATGAAACCTCACAAAGCTAGACCACTGGCTACTAAAATACCAAGGTTAATCTTGATTAAATGTCTTTGCGGGGTACAAAAAGCATATTTTACATAAAACATCCTTCAAGGGGATTGAAGCATGATGTTTAAATAAATATATATATAATATTGCTGATGGCAAGGCCAAGCATCCCACCTCTCAAATGAAAGGTATCAAAGAGATTAAAGAAAAACCATTACAAATCAACATACCATTAATAAGGCTTCATCTGCCTCGCCATTATCTTCCTCCCCAATTCAAGTCACACCTTAGAACACCAGAGCTTCAACTTTAATCTTTTCTCAGAGTACACTTTAAGATTTTACATGAATGGTTTTCAGTGCATGCACCGTGCTTTAACATTCTGCTGCTTCACTTCACTGGAGGAAGGAGTGAGGAAGCCCTCCTGCAGGCTGAATGCCCCCTTGCCAGCGACTTTTGTTCTCTCACACTTAGCCCACACACTCCAAACGTAACATCCTTCTGCAGAGAGTGGAAAAAAAAGCATTTCCTCTCACACCTGTTGTTGAATTGGTTTGTGTATAAGGCACAGACAAGGCAATAACACGTGTCTTTATACTGAGGCCCAGTCCCAAAATAGGAGTTTCCTCGCATAGATAATAATGAATGGGAAAGCCTTTCACAAAACTAGCAAGGAAGCTTGTGGCCAAATTTGAGTAATCATCATTGATGAACAGAAAATAGGTTCTGGTTTGGGCAGGGAAGTCATCAGATGCCTTAATGACTGCTCCTGCAACAGAGAGAGAGAGAGAGAGAGAGAGAGAAGGGGGGGGGGGGAATGAATGGCACCAGACTTTTTGCCATAGTTGCGCCCCAGAAACCCCTGCAGACTGATTATATTTCACCATAATGTAGACAAACAGTACAGGAAGTAATGCTGTAGCAGAGGTTTTTGTTTCCAGAAACTGTTTGTTAGAAAGTGACAGCTTTAATTTTGATCATTGTAATGCTTTCGTGGATATAGGTTTCGGTTGATATTTTGAGTGCATTCTGGTGGTTTGCTATGCATCTGTTTATATCTTGTCAGTATCAGTGGAAATATTTTTATTCATGCAAAGAAAGACGCAGAAGAAAGTTATTGGAAGGCATTCTGTACTGCTTTCACATATATATTCACTACATACCTTACAGTGTAGGCCTCTTACAGGTCACCTTCAGCAGGGCATAAATGACCATACATATTTATTTCTCATTCTCTTTTCTTCAGATATATCAAGGAAATACAGGAAATATGTGTGCAGTCATAAAAGACGCACAAAAGAACTGAACTAAGTGGGTTCTAAAAGTCTAAAGATTAAAGTCACTGTTCAGTGTGACCCCTGACCCCATGACAAGAAGCAGCATAAACAATTACAAACATCTGACATGTGCTGGTATAAAATTTCAGAATATTAATGCAATAAATCTTATATTATCTGAACAAAAAGGGTTAAGGGAGGCCACAATACATACTACCACATTGCTTTATAGAAGCTGCACATATATCACATATATAGACCTTTTCAGTGTCGTTCACTCTATAAATGTGCATGAGGCGCCAGTTTGTGTGAATTCATTCAACACCTTTTGGACTTTACCAGTTCGTGTGTGTTTTTGCAGAATTTCTGCTCATCTTCAAAACTTTCTGCATCATTCACTCAGAAGAATTAAAAAAAAAGAGTCAGTGCTGAGGATAAAGAACCTGTTGTGTTGAGTTAAATGAAGCCTTTTTTTATTAAGGGGTACACATGCACTTGATCTAAATCTTGATATTCCCCCTTTCTTTCTCCTCTTTTTTTTTTATCACTTTTGCAGAATTTTATATGAATGTGACATCACAGCTGTGTATATAATATAATATTAGGATACAATTACTTTGTAAAATAAGACACTCTTAGAAACATTTTTCTTTTCAATAAGTTTTGTAGTAAAAAAAAACAAACAAAAAAAACCAAGCATCACATTTCAAAATGAGGTTGCAGAGTGAAGAAAGATGAGGATGAATGTGATTTATATATTCAGATCACACACCTTGGAGTCTCTTGGCATAGTTGCATGTTGAAATCAGATGCATACAATAAAATGAGAAATTGTGAAAACCCTTGAAATGAACTTATTTTGTTTCACTCGGTTCCCCTGTATGATCTAGGTTAAAAGAGAGTTCTTGCATTCTTTGTGTTGTGAAAGTATAAAGAGCACTCGAGGAATGAGGATGATGTTACAAAACAGGAACGCTCAATGGCACTGCCACAAATTCCAACTATTAGTCTTATTGCAAGGCTAAAAAGTTTACCCTTCTGTGTCCTTAATGTTCAGAAAGACTTAATACATAAAATAATATAATAAAGGAATCTATATACAGCTGGTATTCAATATTATATACAACATTTTGCATATTTTCTTCCTTTTAAGACAATCAAGTTACATATGCTTAACATTTAGTTTTTTTCTCATCCTGGACATGACTGACTTCACCCATTTTTTTAATTATAAAAAGAACCAGAGATAATTTGCATTCTGTTAAAGCTCAAACAAAACGTAAACCAAATGATTTAATAATAACTGAAATAATACTTGACCAAATGGGTGTTGTTGCCATGTCGTTCATGTCTGACAAAGACGCTCATTTGTAGAAGTCTAATAAACAGGCATATTTCTACGCACTCTCACGGCTTGCATAAAATATTCAGATATAACATGAAGTGCATATGAAGACCTTAATGAATTTTAACCGTTCAGTTCACTGATATGCAGTAGGAATGCTTTAAAGCTGACAACAGTGTCATACATCATTCAGAACAAGCAAAGGCATACATTCATTCAGGAAACAGAAGCCTCAAAGCCAGCCTGCTTAATTCCTGACCTTTTCCATTCTTGTATCGTACTTAATTTAGTGTAGGCAAACACTAATGTGTTATATGAGACTGAGCATATCTATGTGAAGTATAGAGAGAGGCACAACTTAGAGATAACGACAAAGAGAGTCAACCCACTTAACCTCCAAGATGTCGTTTCAAAGATGAGCTGTCACCTCGTCTTAGTTTGCAACTGACCTAAGACACAGAGCACAGAATACTTTGTCTTTGACATTACACAACATACAATAGACTGAAAGCTGTATTCAAGGTTTTATTCGTGGACACAGTTTCAGACAGAACAATGTTAAGTTAGTCTGATATATTCTCATTGATACCTCAGGTCATAAACATGTTCCAGAGATTTACAGTACAGCACAGTACAGTACAGTTAAATGTTGGACTTGTACGCGCTCATCCACAGGCTGCGTTGGTTCAATACACTGTGGTCATGTAGCAAGAAGAAATACCTGCTACCTGTTTGTTTACTTGGGAAATCCAGCCTTAGAACCAGCGAGTCGCCTCAGCACCATTATTTACCACAGACTATTCATTCAACAGTCATGTGGTGAGGTCAGTAAATGACAACACAACAACAGAGCTGTATATTGAAACAGGAAAAAACAGGGGAACCCAGGCCTCTTGAATCAAGCATGCTGAAAAGAGGCTTACAATACCAACCTCAAGGCCTTACTTAATGCCAGTTAATATCATTTGTAGAATGCTATTTTTAAAAGTTCTTCACGCATTCCTTTGAAATGCAATGATTTATTTTTTTTTAGTAACCCAGTGGTATACAAATCTGCAATTGTTAATGCTGCTGCCAAAAAACTGAGATAAAAATAACTGACTGTTTGATATCTTCGCTGAATGTATGTGAATAACAAGGCAGAGATTTAATTTCTTTATGGCCTTGGACACCACAGCCTACAGAATGTCAACATTGCACCACATTTTACAATCCAGTTGAATGTAGGAGCATGTAAAGAAGTGCAACAGTATAAAATAAAGCTGCAAAGGCTAAACCATTGCAAACATAATTTGATTTAAAGATAGTCCAAGACATTAATGTTTGGAACATTAGTGAAAGAAATCAAAAACATCACATGAAAACCTTTTGTGCGTCTCTACAGAATAAAATTATTCCGGACTTTTCATTCAATGAATTCACTTCTTCACTTACAACTTTTTTTCCTTCTCCTTCCAAAGAAAGACGATCGCATAATGCAGGTGGCTGAGAGTATGGAAACTAATGTGCCCAAGTCCTTTTATGTGGGAAAAAAACCTTCACTGCAGGTACCGTTTCCTTTACTCTAGTCAGCCGTGATGAAGCTGTCTTTTGTGATTTCCATTTAGATGTGATAAATTTCACAGGTTTGTGCTGCTTAGCTGAGATTTAGCCTTTATCTGTGCCTTAGGCCACTTTGGTGCCCTCTCTTATCTCTGCATTGCATTCGACAAATATTAAAATACAATAATGTCTGTATTGCATGATGCAAGTGTGAGTGTAATGTGTGGACCAATAATTATAGTGAATCATTAATTCATCAATAATTTCTCATTCAACAAATTACAAAAGTCGGCTTAAGATATTCACACTTTCTGCAGGGAACTGTCTTATGGGTAGAAGAATGTAAATAACACCTATCAATGTGTTTTAGGTGTAAGAAATCACAATCTGTGAAGGTTAACACATAGTTTTCTCTGCAGTCAAACACAAACCTTGTATAGCTTGAATGGTTAGAGAGATGAATCCACCTCTCTACAGACTAATTTGACTCATATTCCTTCACAAAGACACAAGTATAATGAATTCAAATTTGTATTTAAGCCATTGTTTGGAATGATGTTACGCAACGGCCGTCACAGATGTGGTTAATCTTGACAATAAGTAAAATAATATGAATCTCACATGATGATTGACTAGTTATGAAATGTGTGCATTAAAAATCATAACATACGGTAAATTATTAGGCATGTAAATGGGTAAATGGATAATATAAGGGCAAAAACGCCTGCTCGACATCCATAGTTGTTGTTTTAGCTGAAACCACGGAAGAAGAGGATGTCTGCGTCCTGGGGAGGAGAAGAGCAGGGTGGAGATGAAGTGACATCTATAGATACAGATGAACTGACGTGAAGACATGCAGGATGAATGACTCAATCGCCCATGAGCTGCATGCTTAGAGACAGATTTCAGACGGCATGCAAAGAAGATGGAGAGAAAAAAAACAGAACCAACCAACACCTTTTGATGTTATTATGATTAAGAAAAGAAAAAAAAACATATCTGACTGGGGTCACTGAGGATGGAGCGACAGCAAGACGTTCATGAACATTTGCAGAGACATGAGAGAAGAAAAACATGCTTAAAACAACAAAAGCCTGTGCAGGTACAAAGGAAAAAATAATTTGCTATCAGTCGCATCAATACTTTTCCACAGTAAAGGATAATACACGGTCTTAGATACACAGAGCAATGATGAAAAATGCCGCTATGGATTGACAGAAGATTCCAAACAAATATCTGTCTGCAGAGCAAAAAAACACAAAGAAAAAAAGTAATAGTTAATCGGGTAAATGAATTGGCTTTAGACTAGTGGTGAATTTTCCAAGGCTTTATAAAGAATGTTGTTAAAAGTGTTGATTTATTTCACTGGTGATATTGGAGGCTGCATTTTGTGGACTATCTATACACACGTATAGCCTATATTTCTGCAGCCTGTTGATGGGTGTGTATTACAGGAAACCCATACATTTTATTCCTCATTATGATGTGTGTTCTAATAATCTAAAGGTCCAATGTGTAACGTTCACATGTGCTTTGGTGAAGTTTGTGCCATAATTTGGTTGTTTTGTTACTGTTTGCAAGGTGCATTTCCAAACTAATGGTAGATGGTGTTGGACACAAAGCAGAGGAGACATACTGAAGCATAAAGTGAATATAATTTTACAGGAAATCAGACGTGAGTCCTTTACATAGAAATCAGTGTACAACCTGTTGTCACGGACATAAGTGGAGGTGCTGATTTTTCAGTACATTTAAGTACATTATAATCACTCACATGTTGAAAATGAAAAAAATGCATTTAAATTTCTTGATATTACATGTAAATCACTTGTAGAGTTTTTAAAGTAGCAAAAGTTTTAAAACGGTTATCCCACAATGTGACCGTCTTAAATTCATGCTTTAACGTTGTAACTCAACCACTATTGCACTGTAAGTATTACTGCTATGTATTTGAGGTGATTTTCCAGTGTTGCAGCACTTTAATGTTCCTTAAATGTATGTAAAGCACACTGAAATTAAACATTCTTTCTATTATTATTCTAGAATTTCACATTATCAAAATAGTGATGAATAGCAATCTAAACTCAAAGGGAACACACAGCTTTGGAAATGATATTTAATAATAATAATAATAATAAAACACTTTGAGACTGATAATGTTTGTGAAATTCATTAAAGTGGTTAAACGATCACAGCAATTTGTATTAGGAATGATAAAATCTGATAATAACAACGTACATTTAATATATTTAGATGCGCAAATGTATTTCTGATAAACTTCTATCATATGGATCAACTATCGAGTGGAGAGAAATGTGTGATGATGAGATGGACATTTTGGTTCTTCATGAGAGACAAACAGCTTTTTTTCTGTAAAGTAACATTAATTGTGTGTATTTTGTACAGTGTTTATGTTTTGTGTATTTTAAAAGCCCAGCTAGGGACCGGCACTGCAAATTAGCCTGGGTTATAAATGCTTTGGTCTGTAGCAATAATCTATGCTCTATAGTTGTCCCTCAATAAAATGAAATATGAGGCAGAAAAAAATCCCCACACAAATCCAAGGTGGTCTTCTGATTATTTCAAAAGCTGCATACATGGACTGAATTTTTAGAACTGTGAAAACGTAAGATGGAGTGGATTTAAGCGTGAATGTAGACTTCTGATTTCAACTGCACTTTTATCTTTGTTGTTTTTCCAGGGTTGTAATGATCATACATGTTTATTTTTTATTCTCCTTTCTTCAGATACAAGAAAATACAGGAAATGTGTGCATATGTCACTATTTAGTGTGACCCCTGACCCCACGATAAGAAGCAGCACAAACAATTAGAAACATCTTGTGTGTTGAATGAAACCTGGTATAAAACATTAGAAAATAAATGCAATAAATCTCATATTGTCTGAACAAAAGAGGTAAAGACATGTTATGTGAAAAGAGAGGTCACACTAAATACTAACACTTTGGTTTATAGAGGCTGTTTTTATTGCTGTACATACTTCATATATATATATCCTTATCGGATATATATGTAAAGTATGTACAGCAGTAAATACTTCATATACACTTCATATATATATGCGTATTGGATCTTACAGAGACTGACAAATGCGGCGTATGTGTGGTCAGTGGAACTTTACTAAACCAGCAAACCTAATGTTGGCCTAGGCCTTTTGCATGAGATGACAATAACGGTCATCATTTTAGAGATAATTATAATAATAAAGAGATAATAATAGAGATAATAATAAATTAGCATTTTTTAGGATCATTTATAATAAGACACCAGGATGAAAAGAACATAACAAGAATTAGCAAAATGGGTATTTCCTGTCTCTTCCAAAGGGGTTTCAGTTATTTGTTCCACCCCCTGTAGCCGTGACACAGAACTAGTCAGCCACTTGCCAGACAGGAGTTATTCTGAGAACCCCCCCCACCCCTCTTCCTCTTTCCACACAATGAAATATGGATAAGAGTGGTGGGGATAGTGGGCAGCTGTCAACAAATTCCACAGCTTCCCGCCACCACTGATCAATCAGTCCTGTATCTGAACCACAACAGCGCTGACCCCGCTGGCTAGAGCTGACATTAATCCTAAATCTTCCAGTCAGTGCGGAGGGATGACAGGACACAACAATGTGGTGGTGGGAGCGAATGCTGATACAGGCTCTAACAAGGAAAGGTGCTGATGCTAATGAGTGTATCTGTGGCGCATTAATGAGCCTGCATCATTTGATGTCCTAATTTACAGTGAGCTGTGTCTCAGGGGTGCGGGATAATGAGCTGGCCCGGGATTCCCAGGGCAGCAGCTTGTGTAACCCACCTCATGCAAGGGGACACTCACTCCCACCGAGAGTAAGTGAGAGACAGAACGGGAGCGAGACCGAAGCAGAGCAGAAAGGACATGTTGGATTAAGTGTCTATGTCTGTAGGAGGGGGGGAGAGAGAGAGAGAGAGAGAGAGGGCGGGGTAATGGAGAGGGGGTGGGTGTGAGGGAGCAG
>JAPQRQ010000016.1:2501391-2523699 GCA_037367365.1 Apogon talboti
AGGGAGAGGGGGTGGGTGTGAGGGAGCAGGGTGGGGAGGTGGGTACATGTCATCCTTGCTTGAAATGCTTGTTTGTACACACCAATCATTGAATCGCTGCAACCAAGTGAGAAAAGCTTGTGTTCTCTGTGACAAAGTGACCTCGGGCAACAAGAACAGTCACAGAAAGAGGAGATGGAGAAGGAGAGCGTAGGGGGGTGGAGGGAGGTGGAGGGCAGAGGCTACAGAGAACAGAGGCCAAGTGTTGTTAGGTTTGATCCTGGTCGTGAACGCTTTCCATCAACCTTGCAAAAGAAATACCATTGTAGATCACTGGAAACATCCCTTCCCGTCCCTCTCTGGTGCTTCATCAAAAAATGTCCCTCCTTTTCTGAAAGATAAGGCTCCCTAGTGCACTCCAGAGCAAATTAGCAAATGTGGAGCTCAGTGACCTCAGTGTAGAAACCATCCACAGAGTATGCGGTGCGCCCTACCACCCCCACCTCTTACTGCTGCGTCTGCATGGCCGCATTAGTCAAGCTCAAATGGGTTTTTCCGCCATGAGAAGCAGAGCATGACATGCGCTAAACAATGGCAGGCAGATGACGAGCCAGCTCCATTTGATGATGGCCTCTGCCGACGCGGACACTTTTTGATGTGGAGGGATATCAGGGCAGAGTGATTCATTAGGAGTGCACAGGTGGCCCGGGATGTTAGGGAGTCACATTTGGTGCAGCTTCCGACTGAATCAACGAAAGATGAGGCCACGTGAAAACAAACACGCATGATTTTTCCTGTTTTAGTTGGGGAAAAATGTGCAAGTGGAACACCAGTGTTATATATATATATATATATATATATATATATATATCTAAAAAAAAATTACAGTGATCAACACAGCTAGCATTTTGTGCTGTGTATTCAGGTATTTAATCTGTTTGCAGATAATTTCCTCTGAAAAGTCAAGAGTGTGAAATGCTCTTCAAATGCTTAAAAAAACACAACTGAACAAGGAAAACATATCAATTAAGTTACAACAAATTGTCAACAAGCTATTAACACTGCCCCCCTCTGGTTGCTGGTTAACCTGATTAGGATGTTTTTGCACTTAGGACTCAAAGTAAAGAAGGATTACTTGAGCAAAAGAGGCTGTGAAATAATCGGGTACTCAAGAGTTCAAGTATCTCAAAGTTTCAAGGGTTCAAGGTACTTTATTATCCCCTATAGGGGCAATTTTTATTGTACAGCCAGCAGTACACACATAAAGTTTGGATATTTGATGAAAAATAGTCCAGAAATACTGGGCTGTTTTTGCATGCTCGTCCATTCATCACAGGAAGCACAACAATCTAAATTGTACCTGATCTATTAACTGCTCGCCACTGAGCACCGTTTGAACGTTTGACCTTCTAACACAGCTCATGACATTATGTTGACATTTAAAGTAATCCCTCCCACGGTTCTTAATCCCAGTGGCTGTGGACTGGCTTGACCCATCCTCGGAGCTCAAGCCCCTTCCATGCACTCACCACACACTGACAGAAGAGGACGGGAGACGAACACAACTCTGATATCCAGATAAGTCCACAACACCGTGCTTTAGGGATCATGGGGCTCAGAACATGCAACGTTGAAATGGCTTAATTATAATATACCAACCGGAGCTTTTACAAAGCCTAAATCTGCAACTTGATAATGTGAGAAACCTGGATTTTTGACTTTTTTTTTTTTTGACTACTCTGGAGGAAATGAAGGCACAGATTCTGAGTTTCTTTGTCAGGATAGGATACAAGTATAAAAAAAAATGTTTGAAGATGAATTATTACAACAAAATCCTTCACACAACAAAAATCATTCTGTAGTCTGCACTTTTATGTTCAGTTGTCAGCAAACTGTAAGGCTATTTGCTGATACTGTCATTTAGATGCAATACACTACTGTGCAAAAGTCTTAGACCGCCTTTAGCTTGGTTGTTTACGCAGGATTTAAATGAGCATACATATTTATTTCTCATTGTCTTTTCTTCAGGTACAGCAAGAAAATGCAGGAAATATGTGCACAGCCTTAAAAGACTCACAAAAACTGAACTAAATGGGCTGTAAAGGTTAAAGTCACTATTTAGTGTGACCTCTGACCCCATGACAAGAAGCAGCACAAACAAATTAGAAACATCTGACCTGTATTGAATGAACCCTGGTATTAAACATCAGAACATGAATGCAATAAATGTCATATTGTCTGAACAAAACAGTTAAAGACATGTTAAGTGCAAAAGGAGGTCACACCAAATACTACCACTTTGGTTTAGAAGCGGTTTTTTTTCTGAAACTTGTTTTTACTGCTGTAAATACTTCACATATATCCAGATTGGACTTAATAAACAGACTGACAAATGCATATGTGTGATCATTAGAACCTTTACTAAACCAAAAAACCTAATGTTGGATTAGGACTTGTGCACAGTACTGTGTATGTCATCATTTTACAGACACATATTTGACACAGATTGTGAGTTGCGGGTTCTTTGTCAGGACACAAGTATAAAAAAAAAAAAAAAAAGGTAGAAGTTGAACGATTACCACAAAATCCTTCACACAAACAAAAAAAAAAAGTCATTCTGTACAGTCTGCACTTGCATATTGTAGTGTCAGTATACGATAATACTATTGAACTAAGATTTTCTGTTGTTACCAAGCGTGTTTGGATTTAATACAAGTTCCATTACTCCTTTTACAGCAGAGACACTGAAAAGGAGTGTACTATTCAGTTATATAGTCCAGCTTTTCCCTTAAGACTGTTTATCACCCATCCTGTATTTTTTTTTTTTAATTTTCTATGCAATCACATAAAGTTTCCCTTGTGCAAACGGATAAAAAGTGATGAAATGAGAGGTACAAGATGACAACCCATTTATTTAGTAATACATTCTGCAAACTAGAAATTTTATTCAAACTTCAAAGGCTAAAAAATGAAAGAAAGGAGGGGAAAAAAGGAGAGAAAATTTAAGGAGCAGGGAGAGAAATGCATCAATTCACAAGCAAGGAATGCAATTTGTTCAATCGACAACACAAATAGTACAATTTAGTTCAGGGAACAAAGCTTTTTTAAACATTTTCTTTTTTTTCTGCCATTCCTTTGGAGCTAAAACATAATACAAAATATACAGTTATTGAACTTTGTAAAATCACTCACAGAGGCCTCTGAGAAGCATTTGAATCAACAATGACAATACTTATCTACAGCACTCTAAAGCTATTTCTGAATGTAATCATAAATATAGCCGACATGAATGTATGTATGCACATTTCGAATGCGTACGAGGTTACCATGTTAAAACACTTGCATTTGTTAAAAGTATGACATCATCTGCAGTGAAAAATTAAATATGCTTTCAAGATCAAGACTCAAAAGGGTTCATATGGAAAGAAAAACAAAGAGCAAACACACCATTAATGTTCTAAATGTTGTACCTTGTGATAACCAGGACAAAGTCACTTTGTTGATAGCTTAAGTACCCTAACATGGAGACATTTTTGAGACTACAAGTGTGTAACGGCAGCAGCAGCGTTACACCTCATAGTGTTTGTATTGAACAAGTACTTTAGGGGGCATCATGAGACTGGGTAAGGCAAATCGGTGAGCTTATTTATGAGCTGAGAAAGGTCAGCTAAGTGATGCTCAGGTCACCCGATAAGGGGACAAATAAACCACCACTGCTAAGGGTCACACAGTAGACGCCGCAACAAGAGGGCGCAAGAAAAAAAATCTCTTCCACGTCTGCCAGGTAGTTTTCTGTACAACAATATACAGGATGCATTCCGGGCAACCAAAGGTAACTCCGTAAATAGCTTCATAATCTGTTTTCTATAATAATTTTTCTGAGGAAAAAGCTGATTATACAGATCAGTGCATTTGACTGTCATTTAGTTACACCTATTACATCACACATTTCTAAAACCTTTCAATTTTTAACACAACTCAACAAGTGGAGAAGTTGCTGAAATAACATACTAATGTGTACTCTGTGTGTGTGGGTGGGGGGTTGTCTGCTTCTACAAAAAGGCCAATAGTGCTTCTATTTAATATTACTAAAATAATTTGCAGTAGTCATTCTTAGACCCTTACTTTTTTTTTTTTTGTTAACGTTAGAATAGCTCAGTCAAATACTTTACAAGGGCACCGACATATCCTGAAACAAATCAGAAGTTTTAGGGGACAACCACAAGAAAATCTGCTCTTTTTAAAGTCAGTCTCCATTAACAAACTGCTTCCAGAACAGTGTGGATCTATAAAATACAAGACCAAGACAAGAAAAAAAATGAAGTAAAAACACTTCTGATAAATGTCATGAGGTATTTCAGTTTCATGAAAAATTCAAAGAAGATAAATGGATATATTTCAGGGTATATTTTTTGTTCATTTTACGTTGGGATGGATAGTTTACATAAAAAGTAGAGACACCCAGATGTGACAAATCACAGCTAAGCCATTTTCAATATCTGCTAACATTCCACCTACAGCAATTCTGAATATTAAAGTCTACATTAGTTCTTTTCAGGGGGTGAAGGAACAGAAAAGCTTCATAAACCAGCATTGTTTACGGGCCACGTTGGGAACTGCAGAATTCACAGGGACAAGTGCAGGGCAGTCCGAGGGTGTGAGGGTTATCTAAGATTACGCAATGGCCCCAAGTCGCAAAATAAACACAGTATGCTTGTTCCTTATTTAGCTTGAAGAAAAATAGCATGAAACGTCGCCTTAAAATCAACACTTATAGGATTGCAACAAGCAGCTGCGACCAGAGGACTGGTAAAGAGAGACATTTAGTGAAGTTCAAGCAATGCAGCAAAAATTGTTACAGAAATACAAACTGCTCTGCCAAATTTAAAAAAAAAAAGGCATTTATAAACATACTAGCAAGTTTTTTCTTTAACCCGACATGGTCAAACTTGTTTCAGAGTTTTCAGTGAAGCGTGGAGGCAATACAATACTGTGTAATTAACAGACTCGATGTTTGTGGTTTAGTTTGTGCTGTGCGAGAGAATACATGAGACTACATTTTCATTCTGACGATGGAAGTCAATTTCCCCGTTTGTTAAAGACTTGTTTACAGTCACTCAATATGATGCCACTTCAGCAGTTTACTATTCATGACTGGTTGTTCTTTGTGTTTTAGCAGGGTGACTGTGGTTGTTTAAAGATACCCAATGGAACGGACATTATTCAGTGTTTCTTGGCATATCTGATGTATTCTGCATGCGCTTACTTCCATCTCGTTTCGCAAAAGGCCTTTCACTGCACTTCCCTGTCTGTACATCAGTGTCTTTAAATTCAATGGCGGAGTGGTGCACTCCTGCCAAATAACCACCACTAACTGTTTATATCCACATTACTGACCTTGCAGTCAGCAAAAATGTGGATCATGTGTCACCAGAGTACATCATAAAATGTCTCTCCAGCCCCACCAGTGGTCAAAACGCCGTAGGGATCTTTAACCAGCACCGAATGCAAACCTCAAAATAAAGTGAACATCGACGGCTGCATACTTTTAAGATCTTCTGCCAAGTTAAGCAGTCTTTCCTTAATAAAATGTTAATTATTAGATTATATATGCTTTTAGGCAATTACAATATCTCAGTGGTCTTTGGCCCTTTTGCCACAAAGCACATTAAAAAAAAGCAGCTAACTCAAGATTCTAGTTAGGTGTTTGTGACAATTCAATATATACCACAAACCTAAATGCAGCGAAATAGTTAGGATTGTCATTTTGATAATTTAGTACATCACTTGTGTGTTATATAATAAAACCTGTTCAAACCTGCAGGGGAGAACAGACACACCACAGTGATTTAGAGTTATTACCTTTGTTTGCATCCCAAGACAAACCAGAATCACGTTTTGTCCATGGCAAAAAAACTAGCTCAAGCGACATGATTTATTCCTTGAAAGTTTAAGTCAAAAATATATACATACATAAATTTCCAACAATGCAATTTTAGACAAAAAGAGGCAGAAAATAAATCTGAAATAAAACAATTTTTTTTCAAGAAATATATCTACTGTGTGTTAAATACAGATTTAGTCAGTGACTATTAATCTTTACAAAGGGAAAATTAACTGAAAAGAAAAAATAAACAGAAATCAACCCACAGATCATACACTATAGCAGCAAACTGTATTGTGCTCAGCTTGTGGTGCTCGGGGGAGGGAAGGTTTTAAGCAGAGGGAAACCAATGGGAATGAAAAGGTGCTATACAACCATGAAAACTCATTGCGGATAGCGGTTTTGTTCTTGGTCTGAATGTCCAAATAAAAAGCATGTGTATTAATCTTGGAGGTTTAAGAGTCAGCAGTTTCTCCTATCGTCCGACTGGTGATGAGTGATTTTGTCTAAAATAGTCAGTGCTTAAACTGTTCACATCAGTCAGATTATCAGATAATGTTAAAGGTAAAAGCTAAAATTCTATCTGTACCACATACAAAAACTGAATCTCGTGAAAGAAAAAACAAACAAACAAAAAAAAAAAAAACTTGGCATAGGCTGTCATAAAGCTGAAACAAGTGATCATAAATCATATGGCACCCACAATGGGCACTGCTAACAACGAATATAATGAAACTGATATTTTAATATGACACCATAAATGGGTGAATTAGCTGCAAACCACTGTGCACCATGGGTAAATTGAGCTACTTGTGTCATCTCAGGATTGGTATAGTTCCGATATATAGCCTTAAATTGTTCAAATAGCGTAACAAACATGTAAACCCTGCTATCAAAACTTAGTGAGAGCCTATCATGATATGAAACACTGGCTGAAAAAGGGCGGATGAATGGATAACCTTTGGGACAGCAGTTCCCTTAAAACTCCAGCCTGGTGTGGTATCTGGATCACCTTAGCAAATTTTAATTGTTGTTTCATTGTTGAAATTGCGCTGCACATATGGATCTGCCTTTACACTTACACACGTGCGCACTTACATACACACAAGCACCCACGCACGCTGGCAATTATCTATTTGCACAGACAAACGTGTTAACAGGGGGCGTTTTTTTTTCTTTTTTTTTTTTTTATCAGATGCCTTGAAGAAATGAAAAAGGTCATTTTTTTCACTTCACACTTCCAAAATGACTGAGAAACCATTATTATGAGCATGTACAGAAAACCACTTACAAAAATAAAATACAATTTAAAAAAAAGCACAGGGAAAAAATAATTAGGATTTAAATGGTTGTGATATAGAGAGCTTACTGTGCTGTCAACTATACAATTTACCCGTTTCTTAAAGGAGCATAGACTAACTGGAAAAAAAAAAAAAAAAATTAAACAAAAGTAAAAGCGCAGAGACGTTGTGCCTGGAGGACAAGCAGTAATATTCACTGAATAGACATTTGTTAGAATTCCAGAAGAGCAGGAAAAGGCAGATAGTGCATAAAAGGTTCTCTTTTTCATTTCTTTCATTTTTTAACTTAAAATCAAGCTGCATTAAATACAGGCTGTTTGTACAGGACAATTGCACTTCACAAAAACAGAAATATACAAACACACACACAAGGAAATGTGAATCAAATTAATTACAGCAAAAAATCTTACTACTTAAGCTGATTATTTAACAAAAAGAAAGAAAACCTTGAGGACTCACTTGTTATGGATTACTTTAGAGGAGAATATTAAGGTGGCTGAACATAAATGGGACACAAGACGGTGGGGATCCTGAACTCCAGAGTGGACTGGTGCTGCACTATTCCAGGTTTGTGTGCATGCAACTCCTCTTCCTCCTCTTCCTCCTCCTCCCATGAAATTCCCTTCTTAGAAACCAATAGCTCAGAGTGACGGAGAGACAGACTGCTGAGCTGAGCTGCTGTGGGTCTTGAGAGGATGGTGGTTTGTAAACTCTATGCTGTGTTAGTGGTAGGAGGTTGTGTTACCACATGTCGTCTGTGGACGCAGAGTCCTTGATAAGAAAGGAGAGGAAGTAAAAACCCTTCAGACTCTGGCTCTCATATCCATGAGATCTCTATTAATAGCTGGACAGGTCTTAAAAAATGATGAAACAAACTGATAGATGTAACTCATCAGGAGCAGACAGAAAAGTACAAAGGCCCCTTTTTTGATGCTACTGTAAATATACAAGATACCTGTGTAATGCACAGACATACAGATTTGGAAATAATGATTAGACCAATGTGACACAGGAGTGAAAAGTCAGACATCAGGTAAAATTCTGGCAAAAGACAAATGAAATGTTACAAAGTTAATACAGAAATCTACTGTATTTAAAGTGGCATGTAACATAAATTAAGAACATCTAATCAATCAAGAGACAACTGTTCAAGGTCATTTTATATCGGATTACTACGGCAATTAATTGGCGGTCTAATAATTATATCCAAAACTGTATGTTATTATTTGGATGGCAGGTGTAAAAACATATGGTCAACCTGTGCAACTCTGCTTTTCCTAATAATTGGTGCCCATGTTGTTTCTGGTCAGTCTTTTCCAAGAATACAACAAATAAATGAAACAACTCAAGTCTGGAGTAGGTTTAAGATGATTTTACAAATTAGTCCCATGACAAACATCTATATACGCTTTGTATTTGAACTCCACTGAAACAGTTTCATGGATTTTAAATGATCGGCTATCCCCAAACTACTTTTAAACGACAGTTTTTGTGGAGATTTACTTCCATGAACTATATAACTAATGGTGATTGGTTGGACTGAGGAGAAGCAGATCACAAGTCAAAATACCAGAATTATGGTCACCAATTATCATCTAGAGAAGAAAAGCACAAAATATCCATGTCACCTGGATGGCTTATTGTA
Organism: Apogon talboti; assembly: GCA_037367365.1. Classification (NCBI taxonomy): domain Eukaryota; kingdom Metazoa; phylum Chordata; class Actinopteri; order Kurtiformes; family Apogonidae; genus Apogon; species Apogon talboti. The sequence continues at coordinate 2,510,201 of JAPQRQ010000016.1, forward strand.
TAAATGTGTGACAGTGAATACCAGACAGGATACATCAAAAACTTTTTAAACAATCCTTGTATAATATCCTTCTGAGACCCAGGAAAGTAAATGTTTTGGCGTTTTTAACATGTATAATTGTCTTGATTGGAAAAAGCATAATGCAACAGTTTTTCAGATAGGATTTTTATTTCATTTTTTTATGGCATGTCCTTTGCAGTGGACAGGGCTTTTCTTTCTAAGTAAAGCTGTGAAACTCTTGTCCCCTACAGAGGACAAAAATGCATTGCTGGGTCTCAGGAGGATGGTCCTCCTACTAGTGGCTATAAAATACTTAAAAGAAACACCACTTTTATATCAGATAGTGTTCAGGTTAAATGTGTCACAACAAAGAAAACGCCATTTACTTGCAGTGACCTTCACGGCCGGCGCCCCCATTGAACTCAACTACCAGATGAACCCTGACTGTGCTTTTTGACAACACATGTACACATTCACACTTTACAATTACCATTTTTGCCTGCAGATAAAAACTTTCACCTACATTTGACTATGAGTTCAATGTTTCATATCTACAGTAGACTTAGAAGTACAGCACTTGGTAACTTGGCACCTAAAGCATCTTTGATCATCATTCAAACACAATAACTTTATAGCAAGATCCAACAATTTAGAAAAGGCTTCTTAGAAATCCATGATGTACTGCTCACAGATGACAAAAAAAAAAATAGTATTTCAGCCTCACTGTACCTGTTCTTCCTCAAAACAGTTCATTTATTACACTTAAACTCTATCAATCTGCAACCCTGTATTCACATAATTTCCACTCCACAGTTCTACTTTTCTATTTACTTTCAGTCAACCTTTAAGTCATCACAAAACTATGACCTTGAGTTTTACTATTTTAGATTCTATGTACAAAAAATATTGATATCAGAATAGAAAAGCAGAATTCCAAAACAAAATGAATGTGTTTTTCATTGTATTTTGTCAGAAAATCCTTGGTTATCCTTGTTTTTTAGTCTCTTATACCGGTACCATTAATATAAGAAATAATAAACACTACTGATACTATGTTCTTAAGATTTTTTTTTTTTTTTAACTGTAGAACACTATCAAAAATGTTAATATACTGATTCTATTATGTGAAATTGCTCACTTGGTCTGACCATGAGCTCCTGCTCTATTACTGCCACCTCTTTTTTTCTGGACCAATACTCAAAAAACAAAAGCCTTCTGAAGGAAAAATCATACTGCCACTTGTGTAGAGCATGACTATTTCTGGTGAAAATCATCACTCCAACAGAAGTAATGTAAAATACCTACCACAGAGTCTTCAAGGTTAAGTCACAAACAAGCAACAGGAAAAATATTCCACTAAGCTGACCTGTCGCTACCTCAACCTGAATGCAGTCAGTCAGTTCCTCACTACATCTGATATCTTTTCACACTGTAATTTTTTTTTTTTTGCTATACTGTGTGCTTTGTGCGCAATAATAATCTATTTGTTCCCATTTACCTGCTGACTTTTTCTGTATTTTGTGGTCTAAAGGCCTGATTCATACCCAATTATTGGGATTTCTTGTCACAGATTTGAGATTGTGTCTACAGAAAGCTTTACATTCCCCAGTGAATATCCTTTACAATTAGACAGAAATTGTTGAAGGTCTTACCAAACTAGGCATCCTGCCAAGCCATACAGGCAAGGACCACTCACAAAGCAATAGGAAAAAAAAACAGGTGACAACAACAATACCCTAAAATCTATTAAAAAAGGAAGCATAGCAGCATATTGTATTTGTTGTTTGCAAAAGGACCATGTGAACAGTAAAAGCATGGAGCAAAAAGATTTTGTGGTCTGATTTAAAAACCACGAAACTCTGCAGCCACTATGCAATGTGCTATTATGCAACATTCTAACAAAATACATACATTTTTTGCTTGTAACAGCAAAGTAAACAATACATGGGTCCAAATGTAGAGTATTTTACAGAATCTGGTGGTGCTGCAATATTAAATTTAATAATAAATACAGATCTTCAGGACAAATATTTTTAAAAATTATTTCACTTCGTGTAAAATCAATCAGTTGACATGTTAAATACAGCTTTGGAAATAATTAGACACCAAGTCAACATTTGTCATCAGAGTTGTCTTGTGTGGAAATTTAAGGTAAAATATGATAAAACACATATAATATATTCACCATGTACACTCCTCAATGACAATAAATTTGATATCGATTATTTCCTAAGCTGTATATTTGTAAATAGTTTTAATTCTGCTATTTCTATGTCCTTTTTAACTGTAAAATATTGTGGTGCAACTGTGTAAGAGTTGCAAAGATTAGGTCAACTGATGTCCAGAAAACGTGAATTAGAAGAATTGACAATTGTTTGCAGCCTCGCTTTTGAAAAAAAATAAGATTACTATATATTATCCTGAATAACATGACCAACATTTGCAAAACAACTAATTTCAGCTTTGTGTCGACTAGTGGCAATAAAAAAAAAAGAATTTAGATGATTTTGCATTCAAACTACGCCACATAACACAGAAAAAGTCAAGGGTCTTGGAATCTTATTGAGCGTACCCTAATTTCTTAGATAATTCTATGTGGTGGCAATAATTTAAAAAATCCAATTTGTTACAAAAATGAATTACTGATACAAAGTGACAATACCCACTGCCAAGGACAAGATGATATACACAAAAAAAACACAGCCGACCCACACTGAGCTTATCTGATGAAAACGTAAAAGCACAATATCTGAGTGTATGAGGTCAAGAGCTTTGCAGCCTGTGTGCATGCAAACGAATGATAAACTGTTGATTTTCAATGCTGTGTAAGGAAATACACATTTTAACTCTTTACACACAAACACCAGACAATTCGACTTATTAACTCTTCCTGGATTTGATTTAAGGAGCTTTAATTAGTAAAATTAACCCATGCGGTATGAGACTGAAGTTTTCTGGCACAAAACCTACTCTGCAATGGTGTCCCTTTTCAGAATGAAGTATGATGCCACTGAGGTATGACTGGTACGATTTTAGGGGAACAATTAATCAATTTCTGCCTGTCACAAATAGAGAAATATTATAGGAGTACAGGAAATTAATGGTGCTCTAACTGGACATTTCATTATAGCTTTTACAATTATTAGCAGCCCATTCAATTGTTCATTTTTGGTGTATAATAATGACATGCATAAAACATTTGGCCACACCAAAAAACATACATGCACCAAAGAAAGCACACTGACATGGATTTACAAACATTTTAAAAGACAAGCATGAATACTTACTGTGTCATCACTTCGGTAAGGGTTGAGTTTGTTGTATACCGCTTCAATAACACTTCGTCTAAACATAAACACAAATATGACATTAGCATATTAAAGGTCAGCATTAATCAGTTTTTTTTGCAAAAAAAAAAAAAAAAAAAAATTTGCAAAAATTCCTTTGTTTCATAGTGGTGACAGTACTTCTGAACACAAAACTCACTTGCTTGCCAGCTCGCCTCCAGGAGGGAGGTTAGGGATGCTCTCAGACGCTAACGTCCGCATTACATGAACCAAATCTGGAACTCCTTCATCACCCTGCTTTTTGATGATCTCTGTTGGAGAACAAAATTATATGCTTTCACGAGAACCCATGCATAGAAAACTTGTGCAATAACATAATCTCAAAAGGCTGCAATTTAATGATGATATTTGGAAATCAGTGACACTGGGCGTAGAGATACAAAATCACTACATTCTTTATGATTCTGGAGATTTTCGAGTTTTTAATACATGTTAAAATGTGTATGTTTGCGCTTAAAAAATTACATTTCAATTTATAATTCATCAGGGATTTACGCATCTCCCTTAAAAACCTAGCAAATAATCTGAAATTTGATGGAAAACTGTCTACAATGATTGAGGTATTTTTTTCACAAAAATCATGTAGCCTTATTGGAATTTATTAGAAATATAAAGAGAACATGTTTAACATTTTCCAGCATTAATAAAATACATACAATGTTGTGTCAAAATGCATGCTTTATCTCTCAAGAATAAGCCTAAAATGTTAAATGCTTAATAAAATACTTCAAACATTACGTAACACTCATGTTGGATTATGATAACATGTTAATACATTGATCATACACTACTGTATCCCTATTTTATGTCTTGTTCTTTCCCAAATTTTTATATGCTCTGTAACTATAACTAAATCATAGGATGTCATTGTTTCCCTTCTAGTTCCCCGGCTTTACAGAAACTGCACAATGTAAATATTTTCAGCCTAATAAGGAAAAAAGCCAATGAAAGGGGCTTGATATCTAAATATTCCATTTCCAATATTAGTTACCTGATCCAAATTATGATTACCATATCTACTTCTTTTCCCTTACCTTCTACTCTGGATTCCAGGTATTTATCCAGCTCAGCCTCCTGTTTCACTGCTTCCGGTGATACCTTTGGGGCCCCAGGAAAACAGACTAACACAACACTCATATTGTCTCGGCTTCCCTGTTAAGAAGTAAAGAAACAAAAATTAGGATTATATTAACAATGACAGCAAAGAAGTTAGAAAATATCAGCTTGGGTTTTGAGGACATACCTTGTACAAGCAGGTGTCAACAATTTCATTGCTGACTCGTTCAAGATCATCAGTCACCTCTAGCCTTGACCTGACAAAGTCACACAGTTCTTCATTGGCCATGACATCCCAGATGCCATCACATGCTAGTATAATGAATTCATCTTCCCCTTCGCATCTCTCTATTGCATAAACTTCTGGCTCAGGAGAGACAAGCTGCTCTGTCGGACCTTTTCCATGCACACACTTGTAGTCAAAGTCTCCCAGAGCCCGCGACACAGCTAGGGACCCGTTAACTCGCTGGATCATGACTGAACCTCCGGCATTCTGGATCCTTTCCTTCTCCAGGGGGTTATTGGGTTTGTGATCCTGTGTGAAGAAATGCACTGCTCCACCCCGGCTGAGGAGTCCCCGCGAGTCGCCACAGTTGATAAAATAGACATGGGTTGGAGAAATCATCACACCTACTGCAGTAGATCCACTGCGGTCCACACCATGCTTCTTCTCTGAGATGGTTCGCATGTGTTCATCAATCTGCAGGAATCCTGTGCGAATACCATTCTTCACACTATCTACACAGGGGTCCTCCTGTAGAGCACTCTGGAAGTCTGAGTTGCTGGTGATGTGCTCCAGCAGGTGCTCACAGCAGTACTTGGCGACCTGAGAGCCAGCATGCCCATCATAAACCGCAAAGAATGACCAGAGGTCAAGACCATGAGGCAGACCAATTACTGCTGTGTGTGCATCTTCCATCTCTACTCGCCAGCCCTGCATACTGCTCAGACCATACCTTAGGCTGTTACCGTCACCATGGGAATTGTATTTTTCCATCTTTGGTTTATCCAGAAATGCCCCCATTGTGTCCCTCTTAAAACCTGCAATACATTTTTTTCAAAGGGGAAAAAATAAAACAATTTACAAGACATGCCAGAATGTAAGCATTGTCAAAACAATCAACAACTACAGGGTCTTTAAATGTTCAATTTTGATTCAAGTTATAATTATTTAAATATATTTAACACTATATAACTTTTTTTTTAATTACTACATGTATCCATGGTATAGAGTAGGATTTTAGATTTTACGCAATACATTTTTTCATGTGTTGGGTAAACAGACACAGTTCATTTTCCATCTATTTATGACAAAGTATTAACATCATAGATCTGAGCTCAGGCCCCCTACTTAAACCTAAAAATAGTAGACATGTGTACACATTTGGCTACACATTGGGAACACTGCTAGCGTGGATTAAACTGAAACGCCCTTTGACAACTGGGTAGTCAAGTTTATCGTTAAAACAGCAAAAGTTTAATCATTTTCACACAATTCTGAGCAGCATCTCTCTGACCTTCTCAATGCACTTCAACATACTAGCTAGTAAGGTTAAAAATAGTTTGAGGTGTCGTTACGTGCCTGCACAGCTATCGTCTGCTAAGCGACTGACCATATATTACTCGATAACCACTACAAAACAATATCAGGGGATCTGACAAATCCAGCATTAATGCTAACGCAGCAGTAAGCTAATCTGCATCATGTAACTGTTATGTAAGGAAAGCTTTTGCTGTTGTATTTGCGGGAGAAAAGGTTGGTTCTATGGCCAGTCCAAAACACAACCCAAATAAATGTGCGGGCCTTGACCCTTGTCCCTCAGAGCTAACTTTGACAGGCCTCCCTCTTCCATGTTTGCTAATGTAACGTTGAGTCAAGGAGAGCCCACGGCCTTGCTAACGTACGATCGCTAGACGCTAACAGAGCTAGGTTCGCTAACTAACCAACGTACATCAACAGTTGGTAGCTTAACTATAACCAATTCGTCACTTACCAAATTTCCAATACACCAGGAACGAAATCTGCCTCAGTGACCAGGGCTGACTAGTTGTGGTTTACACCAGAAAGGGTACACCGACGAAACTTGGGGGTTTGCGGTGGTTTAGCTAAGCTAGCTAGCCAGTTAGCTAGCAATGAGCAGTCGTCACTCAAGACTCAGTGCATATAATTTGTATAAGTGCGGAGGTCCCTCTTTGCGTACGCCCCTGATGAATTACATTATCTCAGCTGGCGATCTAAAGTATATTCTAAAAGGTTTTCTAGGGAATTTATAGGCCGAGGTTTGTGCGGCCAAGCCAGGGGGAAGCTGAAACGTTTGTCCCAGCCTCTCCACTTGACAGCTTGACAGCTTGCTAGCTAACTTTAGCTACAGAGGAGCACAGAGCCACAGAGACAAGACCCGGATGTTGCAGGTTGCGTACTCGAAAACATGACATCATCCCTGAAGAGTTGTGTGCTCAGCCTGCTGAACTGAAGACATGAAGCCAGTACCATGCATTATGTCCTAAGATTTCCATGTTTGGAATCCCAGACATACTGTAGAAGATGCACACATATTTACAGTGAATCAGCTGTATAAGTGCAGCTATGTGCATTCCTTATGTTACTCTGTCATTCATGAATCATCGTAGTATTTTGGCTCATTCTTTTGCAACCCATGTAATCCACTGTTACTGCATTATTATTATTATTATTATTATTATTATTATTATTATTATTATTATTATTATGTGTAACATTTTTTTTGTTTTGTGTTTAATTTAATATTGATAGAAACAGCAGCTTAAGTGTAAAGGCAGCAAGGAGGAAAAATCCCAAAACAAAAGCACTGTAAAAATAATTTTCATTATTCTACTACTATGTGCGTTTTGTATCACAAATTTCTGCCACATTTAAGTTGTTTTATTTTGAACATTATTTACCCAGGGAATCAGATTTTTTGAAAGGAGCAGTCTCTGTCATAACTTTGAGCCACTACATTGTTTGTAGTCTGTGTGGGCTCTTTCAGTGTGTAGAATAAGTGCCTGCAGCTACAATAAAACCAGTCATAACCAGCCAAAAGTCTACAATAGAAAGTCTTGGTTTGAAACAGCAATCATGTTCAGAGACACACATTTTTTGCAGCACTGCTGTGGTTAGAGTTGATTCATTCTATAAATTGAGATTTTTTTCATTAGGCATGGAAAAGGGAACCCAGAAGGGTGCAGAAATACATAGATCCTTTACTCAATTTAAAGCACTAATACCACAATGTGTAAATATTCCACTACAAGCACCTTATTTAAAGTAAACATATGCATTAATAGCAAAATATAAAGTAGGAAAATAGTCAAATGGTCCCTGCCGGGTTTTACTCTCATAAATTATGTATTAATTATGTATTATAATATCACCTCTGTATTTGTGTGTATGTTTCTAATGTATATGAGTGTGTTTGATCTTCTTTGTACAGTATTTGGCAGTTTATCCAGCAATGCATCATATTCTGTAAGCTGATTATATGTTAGTAGATTGGCCGTCCTCTGAGAACTGCGCATAAAAGTCCACTTATCATGAAATCTTTAAAAACAGTCCTGTTTAGAGCTTGCAACAACACATTTTCCATGGAAATCAAGACAGTTGTAAAGAGTTTAATTATTATAAAGTAGAAAAAAAAATTCTTGATCCCATAAAACAACTGTTAAACCCTTCAGTTTATCACAAACATTCATAAATCTGAGGATAAATCAAGTTCACTGGACAGGGATGTAATACAAGTAACTACAGCTGTACAACAAAACTAGAAAGTGGATTAAAAGTGAAATATTTGCCTCTGCAGATTCAAGATTTTTATTTGTCACATGATCATGGTATGAACAGTAAAATACAAGAACTGTCGACAAGGCTGTGCGATAAAAATCAGACAAACCTACAAAAAACGTACTCTTAAGTATTGAAATCATATAAATATTAATATGATATAACAATTAAAGCAACTATATTATATTACAGTCAAATTCTCATATGTTGTAGTGGGGTGGAAGCATAAGGGAGCATAAAATGGGAATACTCAAGTAAAAGTGCGGTAAATAAATAAAAATATTCATCTACATTCCACCACTAATCATTTATATCTCTATTATCTCGATTGCTGTTCATACATGAGCTTTTAATGTGAAAATCTCAAACAGGAAGTGACGTCTACATGTCGTTTCTTGTGCTGTGGTTGTGTTTCCATTAAAATAGCCGCTTAGCTCTGTGCTCATTCATCAGTCTGCAGATGGATTTGTGCGTTGTATCTGCTCTGTGGTATCTCGTGCCACTTTACTTACTCGCTTACTTGTTGTGTTTCATTTTCGCAGATGCAGACTTTACTCTCCTGTGGGCGAGTCTGGTAGGAAAGCGACCAGGTGACTTTAAGAAGCTAAACCTGTTCTACACTAATGTCTGTTTTAGTGTCATTCTCAGTCACAACTCAAGAAAACTATCTGACTGATATTTAAGAAGAGTCTCTAAAACAATGACAAATGTTGAATGTTTTTATGGCTCTGAGTAGATCTGAACCACTGTGAACTCTTCATTTAATAATAATTACCTCAGGTTTTTACTGTGTAACTTCAATATGGCTCTCAAGTGTTGCGTAAAACTTCTTAAAGGCCAAACTTCAACTTTTTATAAGTATTCAAAGTTAAATTGCAAGCTAAATTCCAAACAAAATGTTATCATGAATCTAAAAAATATCAATGATCCATTATTATAAGGATAAATGTTACATCATAATTTCTACACAGTACAAAAGAAGAAGAAATCTTGGGATAAAACACACAAAATTAAAGTGTTTGTCATCATTTCACCACACTCAAGTAGAATTTAGAATAACAAGAAAACATTGATGCAATGTGTTTTATTTGATAGCGTATTGTAACCAAAGCAGTTTCAAGATCGCGATACAATATAAAAATGGATCACAATACAGAATAAAACGATGACGATACACAATACAAAATTATGACAATGCATAATAAAAAAAAGATGCAAAATACAAATCATCACTGTATAATATAAAAATGAAACTGTGATATGTGAAATTGTATAATAATATTTTTTATCTAGACGCAAAGTAAAATTAATATAAAAGTTAATGAAAATTTGGTGATGCTAGATTTAGGTGTAACACATAAGATTTTGTTGTTAAAACATTTTATTAAGAGATCTTATGGTTTGTTTGTTTTTTTTTAGAGTCTTTAAGTGATCTAAAGCTTAAAAGTCATTAATGCACAGTTAAATGCAGCTGAGTTTGTAGTATTGAGTTTATCATTAGTCAAGTATACAAGACATATTACACTGAAATGCAATACTAGAGTAAGTATATTTAGAGTGGTGTTAAGCAGAGATGGACTGATTCATTGTCGCTGATGTCTCATAAAAAAATCAGTATTTGGTGCTGATAATATTAGGCTTCAAAACTGGAAATACTGACTTTAAGGTAAAACAACATATATAACAAAATATAAAAATAGCACTCACCCAGATTATACAGTTTGACTTTCAGCTCCACATTTACGCATATATTACTTTGAATTGAATGTTTAGTGATTCTCGTGTATACTTATTTATGTATTGACTTAGAAGTTCAGTTCAGATCTTGTTTCTAATAATCATAATTTTAGACATGCATGATGTGTTTTCATGCGGACTGGGCGTAGGGATGAGATCACTCATATAATCAGTCCTCAGTTTCTACTTGCTCCAAACTATTGTTATATTGGGCTTTAATATTCAATCTGTAGTCTCAAAGACAGTAAACGGATATGTGGATATTCTGTATTACTTTCAGCTTTACTGTATGCATTAACAACAATTTCTATTCCTAACTTTGTTTGCTTCAGATATCAGTTATGTGCTGGAGTATATTTCTCAGTAAAACATAATCTGTGTATCCACAGGACTTTCAATGCTAAAAAATGCTTTTTTTCTTATTGTCCACCAGAGACCAAGCTGAAAGGCCTGGTGGTTTGGGTCACCGGGGCCTCCAGTGGTATCGGCGAAGAGTTGGCCTATCAACTGGCAAAGTGTGGTTCACGTCTCATTCTGTCTGCTCGCCGTGAGGATGAGCTCAACAGGGTGAAACGTCAATGTTTAGGTGAGAGAATTTCTTACTCTTGAGCTCACATAAAGTTATCTGATGCTGTACACAAATCAGTTTTGTCAGTTTGTGGTGTAATAACAGTCATCGCGTTCATTTTTAAGCCTAAACTCTTCATCATTTATTGTCCTAGATTGCTCCAATCTCCAAGATGAGGACATTCTTGTTCTTCCACTGGATTTGTTGGAGAGAACATCCCATGAGGCAAAAATGAAAGTGGCACTTGAGTATTTTGGACGTGTAAGTCCTTTTTTTTTTTTTTTTAACACAGTGGGTATATTTGTTATGGTTGAAATATTAATTGCATCTTTTAAAAGTAGCTGATTTTTTGTTGAACAGGATACATGTTTTTTGCTTTATTTGAAACAGATACATTTTTGATTTGCTTTATATGATCAGGATTAAAGATAAATGTTCAGTGTGTGATTTTTAGTGACATCGACTGGTGATGTTGTAGTACGGTAACCCTCCCAATTTCCCTAAAATGGCTGCAAAAACCAGAAGTCCCCCATTAGAGCCAGTGTATGCTGAGGCTTTTAGTGAAGGACTGATTAACTCCACACTCAAACATAGCAGAACCTTAACCCTCCAAGATCAAGAACATTGTCTGTGGGTGTAACTTTTGAATCATTTAGCCCTCTGATAATGTTTAAAAAGTCAGGTAAAATGGAGTTTCTCACCATGCCAGTGGAAACACATACAGTATGTCTTGTTTGTACATTCAGAGGATTCATAGCAAATGTGTCCAAGCCCCAATACTTATAGAATTAATAGAATACAATTAATTCATCAGAATTTCTTAATTTTAGCTAATAAATTGCTCTAACTTTCTTAGGAAAGGTTAGATGTGTACATATATTGGAAGTCTAAAACATCCTCCTATGGCTTTCTAAACGGCAAAGTTTAGAAAGCCCTTAAGTTTTTATCAAACACAATATTTATACTGCAGTTTTTTGAAAACATTTCTGGCAAATGTGTACCATTGTACTCTTAAATGAACCAGATGAATCTTGATTTTGTCCTGAATCAAATGATGTTGCTGACTGATACAACTGAATAGAGAAACTAAATAAAATTAATAAAGTATGGGTCAGACACGACGATTTTCCTGTGTCTCTGAGGGTAAAGTTTGATGCTATTCACTATAAAGTGGAACAAAAAATTTAAAAAAGTCAATTTCTGAGCTGTTGTAGAAATATGGTAGCAAAACGTGGCATATGAATGACTGGTAACAAAAACACTGCCTCACTTTGTTGTGATTTTACACTATTGAATATCATCTTCTATTTCTGTAATCAGGTCTTCCTAAATGCCTCTGAATCTTACACATTGCACCTTTAACTATTCTGTCTCTGCGCTATACCTTAAAAGAAATTATAATTAAAAGCCCTTTGTCGCTCTCTTTACATCTGTGTGCCAATTCAGATTGATATCTTAATAAACAACGGTGGCCGCAGCCAGCGCTCTTTGTGCCTGGAGACCAGTACTGATGTGTACCAGGCCTTGATGGACCTCAACTTCCTGGGGACGGTCTCCCTCACAAAGCAGGTGCTGCCTCACATGACGCAGCGAGGCTCTGGTAGCATAGTGACGGTCAGCAGCGTAGTCGGCCTCGCCGGGGCGCCCCTGGCAACGGGATACTCCGCCAGCAAACATGCCCTTCAGGTAAAAGCAATTTGGATAGCAACTGTTGGATCTCACATCTATATTGTACCGTTTTTATATTATATTTTCTGTGTTTCCTGAATTGCCTATAGGGCTTCTTTAATTCTCTCCGGACTGAGCTGACTGACTACCCTAAGATCCTCATCAGTACAGTTTGTCCAGGGCCGGTGCAGTCGAAAATCGTTCACAATGCCTTCACAGAAGAATTGAACAAGGTAAAGCTAAAGGTAGAAATCTGATGTTTTGCAAGTATGTGACACTATCAAGCCGCTGTGTGATTTATCTTTCTTTTCCTCACCTAAGCCGGTGGCCACAGCTGGTAACCAAGAACACAAGATGCCAACAAGCCGCTGTGTGCGTTTAATGCTGGTGGGAATTACCAACGGTGTCAAGGAAATGTGGATCGCGCAGCAACCCTTCCTCCTGTTTTACTACATGTGGCAGTACGCTCCCACTATCGCCTGGTTTGCCACAGACATTCTGGGCAGGAAAAGAGTACAGAACTTCAAAGCTGGTCTGGTAAGTATTTAAAGCTAGTATGTTGCATAAATGAAAGACATCTTTATTAGTAAAAAGAAATAATTTTGGATTGGTTATATACTACATGAAAAGCTTCTATTCATAGCCTTATGGGTTTATAGAAGGACTTTTTTTTTTTTTTTTTTCTTTAAGTTGAATACACTTCAGTGTGGCATTCATACCAAAATCACAATGAACACAAGCAAGTACCCTTTTTAATAAGGGAATTAAAAGCTATAATGAGTAGAAATTAAGAAAAAAGTCAATAATATACAATCTTCCTTGGCAGCTCAGATTGAATATCAAGATAAATGATGTGCTTGAATGAAGTGCTTCAATAGGAGACCTACCTTGAAACCTCTAGGAAATACAAATGTGTCTGACAGTCTTGACAGTGATAGGTTGTTAAAACCTGTCAGTCACCTGTTTTTGTCATGACCCCCTCTGAAGAGATCCGCAATTAGCCGGACTCTTCTGTCACCAGCTAGATTCACTACAGCCTGAAAACAGAGCCAAGTGGAGAATCACAATTGTAGTTTCTTCGCAGACAAGTTCATTTAAAAATTCAGGGAAAAACAGTGCTATGATAAAATACTTCCCAATTAAGATTTAAAGGTTTATGTTGGAGTCTGTATTATGTTGTATATGATGGTGAACTCTGCTGTTAACCTCCTAAGACCCAGGAGCCCCACAGGTTTTTGAGTTTTGCTTTTTTTTAATTAAATATTTGCTTATATTGGAAACATCATGATGCAACAGTTTTTTCAGATGCATTCTTAAAAATTTT
>JAPQRQ010000016.1:2529444-2566786 GCA_037367365.1 Apogon talboti
CATTTGCGGTGGACAGTTGTTTTGGGTTTTTTTTGTATAAAGCTGTGAATTTCTTGTCCTCATATGTGGACAGTGGGTCCTAGGAGGTTAAGCTAACAGAAGTTGGGGTTGCTGGTGTAGAGGAGCAGAGTAGAAGCGTCGAAAAACTCAGAATCGAACATAAGGATTTGGGAAAAAATGAGCACGTTTTTTACATATAAATCACTGTTCAGGCTGTTATCATGGATCTAAGTAACTGAGATGGTTGTTATCTTACAAAAAATCTTACATATTGAACCTTTAACAGAACATTTTCTTTATAGCAGCAGAGCATCTGTCATAAATTAACTATTACCATCACTCTACCCTCGCACATTGTGCTTAGTAATGAAAATCAATCTCATTTAACATAATATGATTCATAACACGGGGCCTTTTTTATGAGCGTTACATTTCTAAGGATTTAACCTAGCTTATAGTGTTTCTGTTGGTATTAAAAGCCTTGAAGAATCCCACAGGTGTTTCCCTTAAGTTTACCTTTTGTGCCTTCAGGGTATTTACAAATGCTCCATATGTAAAAGTACGTCTCAGTCCAGATGTTAATGTAATAATGGGATGAGAGCATAGCTTGACTTAGTGTTACTCAGGGCACAACAGGAAATGCTCACACACTATGAGATCACATTGTTGTTTCTATATGGTCAACTGTGCTTGGGCTTTGTAAGGTTGACCTTGCGCTGTCTGAAGTGGGGCACGGGGGTTTGTCAATGTGAGGAGTCTGAAAACACTTAAAGAAGATGGCATACGTTACGTAGAGCCGTCTGTTAAGAGCCGAAGGGCCTCAGCTGTTACTGACCTTGCTTGAGTCACATAAGAAGGCAGCGGTGGCTGGAGTAGGACAGTGAACATGACTACTTCCCCGCGGTGGCAACTGACTGACCAGTGTGTCTGGTGGCCTCTGCTGGACGGTGACAGCTGAGGGCCATGCAGAAAGGTCACGATCAGACTGGCCAATGTAACGTCCCACTGAATTCTTTGCACTCTGAGACAAAAATTTTTTAAAAAGTTTTGTGGAATATGCAGTAATTCATCAGGGTATCTGCAGGTTTGAGGAAGCCACATTTAAGACTTAAAGGTATTTTTCAAGGCGTCTCTGGTCAAATTTAAGATTATGTTCACAAAAATAACAGTACAACAGGCCTCATGGGTATTGTCTTGAGCCAGTCTTAACCATGTTTTAATCCAGTTAATGTTACATTTCCATTTGTCCGTGACTAATGTTTCTGCTACTGACATTCAAGCGGCCACAGCTCATACCTGAACCCCTCCACGCATAAAGGACTGTTGGAGGCTCCACTCACTCCCATCTGTTATGATAAAATGATCAACACTAATTACAAAAATGACAAATTCTTTACCAAGATTTGAAACACAAATATGGCAATACCATTTGTGTCTGTGGAACTTTTAAGACCTTTGAGTGTTGATTTAAGGAACAATTTTATGGATAATTAAGGCCCACATTTAGGACAAAGACTATTTAAGGATTCACAGACACACTGTTAATTAAACCAAAAAGTCATTGAAGTGAAGCATTTCTGAATAGTGTCAAAAGTTTGGATTTGATCCACAACAATCAAGTATCGATGCTAACAACCGACTTTTTCTTTTGCAGGATGCAGACTCTGCGTATTTCACAAAACCCAAGAGTTCCTGAAAGCCACATCCATAAAGAGACAAACGATATGTCACATTCCTTATACTGCACAGTGTTTTCCATCTAAAAAAAATGCCTCAAAGCTTAGCACTTTTCGTCTGAGTTTGATTTTTCTTGATCTATTTTGTGAAAAACCTCCATTGCTTGTAAATGCTATATTTTTGTAACAAACCTCCTCGGATCATGTGAACATCAAGAGAGCTAAAATGGAGATATAATGAAAACCAAGGAGTATAAGACTGATTTAAACACTTGAATGATACGGATCAAAAGTCGGCAAAACAACAAAACTGCTTCTGCCAAGCTATTTTAATATATACAGTTATACATATAAAAAAATACAATATTTACAAGATACTATGGACAAAACCATTCAACTCATTCTAAATTGTAAACAAGTGAATTGTAAACAGAACAACAGCACTAAACACTTTACACATACAGCAAGACATATCCAAGGCACATCCTTGATATATTAATAAAAACATTAAAATTTGTGTCCCTTTTTATGGACATGGGGTTGGAGTTACCTGAAAATTGTGAAATCTAAAAAGTACAATAAAACCAGAGGTATTTCGCAGGTGTCTCCTAAAAGGGAGGTGGGCAAATGTTTTCACTTTTTAAGCACAAACATTAATAAACGAACAACAAAATTTTAATGTGCTGTAGTGGAAACCAATGAATGGTTAACTCTGTTTCAAAGACGTGTATCTTTAATGTGCTGTTGTGGGAAGTAGTCCACACTGACAGTTGAAGTCTGTTTAAAATTTTGCAACTTGTACAACGGTGATGCCACTGTTTGTTCCTCTGTGGTGCTGTATGTTTAGCACCAAGAAATTAAATGAATGTGAAAAAGTAGGTTTCCAACCAGACATCTCTTTTGACTTTATGTGCGTCAACTGTTTCGGTCCGTCTCCTCCATGTGAATGTAATTATAACCGTTCAGTTGGGGAAACTCACATTTTGCCATGATAGTACCAACTGAAAAGCCTTTTTAGCTGCTTAGTGGTAAACAGAGCAGGACAGAAGATCCCACGGTCAGAGGCAGGGGAAGTGAAGGGGGGCGGAGGAGTAAATGGGGTATCCTAGAGGAGGATCTGCTGCCTGAACAGTTAGGTTCCTTAGCATGAAGGGGTGAGCCTGGATGCTGTAACGCTCCTCATCATCATTGGTAGCGTACAGAAGCTCCCAGGAGAGGTTAGCCCACTGTCCTCGTACCCCCTCCCCGTTCAGACGACCCACCTGCACCAGCTGCTCCTGAAGGGATAGAACTCGCCCCGTGTACGTACCCTGTGGACAAGGACAGTCACAAATCAATCATGTGTACTTCTTTGGGTTTCAACAGGGGGGGTCTGCAACCTCTAGTGGGTCCTCACAATCAGAGTGTGTGGGGGGGGGGCTACTAAATTATTGATAATTTTTGTAATATATCTGAATATACACCATAATGTGAATCCATGATGACACCTACCAATGAATTCTTGCCCAATCGTGCTAAATCTATGAAGATTAATGAATGAAAATCTATGAAGATTAATGAATTAAGTATATGTGAAACATTGACAGTTAGCTTTATTATTATCCCACGTATACAGTCTTTTGAACCACGGTGGATTATGTTGTTTTATTATTGTTGTTTTTTATTTTAATAGGTATGAAGGGAGAGTGGTTTTCTACATGGTACTAGGCCATCCTAAACCAGTTGGGCATAGGAGGACTAGGTTCCTTCTAAATCTCTCACAGCTAGAGATCCTTAGCCTCAAAAATGCTTCAGATCTGTGCCTTATGACATTTAACTAAAAAAAAAAATAAACTGGTGTTGCTGTGTATTTAGTAAAAAAACCAAAATGAGGACAATGTCAGGTGTGTCTATTTACCATGGCGAGATCATGTCCTAATGAGAACAAGAAAGGTTTCTCATGAAGGACGCTGTCATGCCAGCCTTTCTCCGTCACCAGGCCGATGTACCAGTCCCGTTCATATTCCTCCAAGGTGCTGAACAATTCTTCAGGGGACTCCATGGGCCCAAGGCTCGCTTGATCAAACAGCAGCTTGAAACTGAACCTAAAGGAAAACAGCAAACATGGTGGCACTCAAACCAGGAATCTTACAGAAGTAAGCTCTAGTAATGAAAATGATCAAAATTGAGAAGACTTTTACCTGAACGCCTGAAGTGCAAGCTGGTAAAGTTCTTTACTGGAGGAAAGCCAGTCGAGACCTTCTGTCCATGGTACGTCTCCACAGTAAAGTCTGTAGACATAACTGGGACTGGTGAAGGCCGACTCTGCCCCAAGTGAGATGAGACATGAAAGAGCAACCTGAGCATGAAGCTCTCTCAAGGCTTCATCCTCCTTCAGGGCTTTGGTCATATCCTCTGAGGTCTCGCCCTGCACTGTAGGTCCAAAGCGCCCCAAGGCAAACCGAAACCAGTCCTCAGGGAACAAAGGTCTGAGCTGCATCAGACGAGACGGCAGCAACGGTGCCGTCCTCCACCCTGTCGGCAGGTTGAATACCTCCGACTGGGGGCAGCTGAAATTCAGATGAGGGAGGGAGCCGGGGTTTTCTCTGAACACCTCTGGGTTCTGGCCTTTATCCACTGCTGGCAACCCGATGCCCAGTCCCAGAGGCTGCAGCGGCTGCAGAGCAGAGAGGGCCATGTTTTCAAAAAGACTGTCCATCTCCACAGAACCTGGGAGAGAGGCCCCGGTCTGCAGCATTGTGTGTCCAGGTTGGGCCTCTGCAGTCACTAATGCCACTGTGCGTCTGGCAGTCTGAGGTCCAAACAAATCATCCTCATCTGACCAGTCACCAAATGAAGTCAAGCTGGAGCTGTCCTGTCTGAACCTCAGAGAAGACACATTGGATTCCACCATGATGGCCTCAGGTGGCTGAGTGCATGTGGTCTGGGCCAGCTGGGAAGACTGCGACTTCCTGCCTCCGACCCCCAGCCCTTCTTCACAGCTCCACAGAAATCCTTTATGCTTCTGGACACAGTACCGGAGGAGCAACCAGACCAGCGCTTTGAGGAAGTCATCCTGCAGTTTCCTCAGGTTATCATGCGAGTCGATGATGCCAGAGAGCACATTTCGGGCATCTGAATAGACACGTACTGCGAGTACAGCACATGGGGTGAGGGCATTCCCCCAGTGCAGGTTAAAGCCCTGGGTGAAACCGAGCCGCTCGGGCCGCTCAAACGCAGCCTCAAACACCTCATCCACCTTCCGCGCCTCAACTGTGTGGCAAGATGTCTCCTGAAGCTCCAAACCCTGAAACATTAAATATTATGTAAATAAAAGCAGTGATCTAGTTAGACGAATGGAGGGGCACACTGATCACAAACCACCAAAGCCAATCAGTTCTCATCTCAAAATACATACAATTCAAGCATAAATTATGACCAATATCTTTCAACTTTTGTGAGGTGGTGCAACAGATTAGTTTAACTGATCAGATCCCACTCCTTTTGATGCATCTTCTCCTAAATTTAAGGGGATGGTCATCAATCATTGCAGTTGATGCACTTTAAGTGTTTGCTGCTTAAAACAGAGCTGCTAAACTGATTTTCATTGTTCCTGTAACTGGCAATAAATATCTATTCTGTTCTATTCTATATTTAACCAAATCCTACTGACAGATATGCAGGTAAACACAAATGATCACGTAACTTCCACGACAGTTATTAACAATATGTACAGGCTCATCACTAATAATTATGTTCTTTAATGATTAATCTGTTATTTTCTAATTATATAAGATATCAGCAAACAGTGAAAGATAGTAATAACTGTATCCTAAAGCCCAAGATGATACCATCATGACTTTTTTCCATAAATGAAAGATGAAACCAGAAAATGCTCAAATGCAAGAAGTGAGAAGAGACAGATCATTTCAACTGTTATGTGTAAAATTACTTCAAAGTGGATTACCACATCAATTATCAAACTTGTGGCTGATAGTTTCTAACACTGGAAGGACTGAATAATAACTAAAGCTATACAAAGTCACCGTACCTTAATGTTGACTGTACAGTAGCCATACCCTCTCTCCAGGATCATTATCCAAACCATACGGTCCTGAAATCGCCCAAGAAAATGAGACCCCGGGGCTAAAGAACCTATAGAGATCAGAACAAAACATGAGCCATCCCATAAATTTCACATACTAGAGATGTGACATCTAAATTGAGGAGCGAGAAACGGAAACATCATATGAAACACATTAGTAGGAGATTCTTGGCACACATCTCTTTCATTTTGCATCAGCTGTCCATCCCTGTTGACTATGTTGAGAACATGGCTACTGGATGAGCTGCAGGGAGACGCATACATCAGAGTCGTACAGGAAGGTCATGGTACTGTTTTAAGTGACTGACTGCACAGAGATCTAAATATTGCAATCCTCCTTCTGCTTAGCTTTCCATTAGTCTGTAAAAAGTCACTCCTCTTATACAATATAAAGAATTTTCACTTGTGGAGGCAGACAGATCAGACATATTCATTTCTAAAGAGATGATAAGCAGCAGTGGCAAGGTGATAGGGGCTTTGTTCAAAGTTGACTTGTGTTTGCATGGCTGAAGGATAATGTCATGTCCCATAATGACATCTCGCAGTAATCCCAGCCGTTACCTTATGATGAGACGTGACATGCTAGGCAGGCTCTTTCCTGCTCATTGCTCACTGCTCAGCAACCCCCAGTGTGAGCAACACACAGGAACACTACAAATACTGTCTTTAGACTGTGACCATCAACATAATCACTTTTTTCTTTTCTTTTTTTTTTTTTTACTTATACAGCGATGAAACCCTTATTTTAAATTAAATTCTAACATCATCACTTTGAATCATCATTCCATGAATAAGGATTCTATACATTGTTTTTTCACTTGCCCCCTCCTGACTGAGCACAGCACAAAATCCTAGCAGCAGCAGCAGCAGCAGCAGCTCGGTTTGGCCTAAGAGCATTACGTGGTTAATAGTGTGGAAACATTTGGATGTAATGAATACAGATCAGAGCTCTTTTTTTTTATTTTTGGGTCATTTCACAGGAAGCTCAGCAGGATCATGCGAGCTTGCATTACTGCCAGCAACTCCAAAGAGCCGCTCACAACAACATTCCTCTTACTAATAAACCATATGAGGTGATGCCTCATTGCTCTTTGATCTGCACACAGTCCCAACTTGACCCAGAGGAAGGTTCAGTCATTGCAATTATACGACAAGTCAAAACACACTGTAGTTGCTTTAAAAAAATATATTGTTTTGTTTGCTACTGTGGATTTTAAATAGGAGGATTACTGTATGTAACCAATTAATGTTTAGGCCAAAGTGACCAATACTTGATTTACTTTGTCAATTCTTTGTTAGTTTAATATTTACTAAACTTAAAACCAGTCAATTGCTACTCCAAATTTGACAATTTTTTATTTCATTTTTAATATTGTCACCTTCCTAAAATAATTGCCTAAGTAATATTTTAAGGACACACAAAGAACTTAAACAGAAATTGAGCATTTGATGATTTGGGCAAAAAAGTAATTTTTGTCAAACAATGAAGGTGACGATATACAAAATATTTGTTGATTTTTAGGCTGATGAACAAATCAAATAAACAAACCATTATTAACATTTCTGATGATTTTGCAGTTAAAAAATAAAATTATAATTGATTCAAACAAAAAAAATGCTAAATTAAACTGAGTGGGAATATGACATATAAGCACATACATGACTGACCACTAAAAGTGAATATTGACAGGTCCTCTAAGTACTGAAATAAGTGTATATACAAAGTGGTTAATGAGAAATATGCAAAAAACAGAATATTAGTCATGGAAAAGGACTAACCCAGTGACCCTCTTGCAAAGGCCATCCTCAGGGCAGAGGCCAGACTTCCACTCATCTGCTGGTAAAAGATGGAGTCTGGGCAGGGGCAGGCTGTTCCCACAGGGCCCGGCCAACTACGCTGTGGCCTGGGGAACCCCACCAGGAAGATAGGCAGCGTGAACAGGGGCAACAGAGGGGCAGAGAGCAGGGCAGAGAGGGTCACGACTGCCAGCAGCAGCGGACACAGGGAGGCGTTCAGAGCCAGCAGAGTTCCAGCTGACTGACGGCGCTGCTTCTTCTCCGTCCAAGATGTCACCAGCACAGTCAGGGTGAACTTTAGCTTGGCCATGAACTGGGTCAATCTGTCAATCAGGAGGCCCACCTGGATCAGGCAGAAAAACAGAAAGAGTCGTTAGGCCTTCATGAGTGACCCCACACAATCAACAGATAAGAGTTGATAAGTGAAGTTCACACCATTTAAATTGCTAAATATTTTACATGTTGAACTGTATCGTCAAGAATGAAGATGCGATACATATTATGATATAAGGTGTAAAATATATTGCTATATTAGAGATGCATTGCAATTTTTGGATCAAGTTTTAGGGAAGCTATAATAGTATAAATAGCATATCGTCGCTGCCAGGCAGAAACCTTGTACATCCATTTTTGGTCTTTTTTTTGGTCATGAAACAATTCTACTGGTCAGTCTTCACGTTGGCCTGACAGTTTTATACTAATTTAAGCAATGAAAAGTGTTGAAAACAGCTTGTGACTAAATCTCTTAACTCGATTCATTTATTTACAATATACATTGTTTTTCCAGTTTCCTGAAAAATAACCGTTTTGGACATAAGAGGTTTCCACCCGACAGCGACAATATGCATAAATACAAAGCTAACTTTTTAACACAGCGAGAACTTCTGGCATCTCCATCTGGTATTATCACAGTACCTATATCATCAAATATTGTACCAGTTATTTTTCCTGCAATCTGAGCAAAATAACTAAGAATTTACCAACATTTGCTTCAAAATAGACTAGTGCGCTTATATGTAAACTATGAACTAAAAATATATACAGTATTTTGAGAGTATTACAAATCAAAATATCCTGATACTCAAGTGTATCAATAATCCAAATGACATGTAGTGTAGTTTTAGGTTATGAGGTCAGAGGATCGTTTTTAGTGTAGTGTTAATCTCACCAAAAGAAGCTGAACTCCTGTGCCCAGGTTGTCCCACCCTGGCAGCGCTTTGTTTCCAGCTGCAAGCCGCACCAAGATCACCACCACCATTTGGAGCAGGGCATCCTCTGAGCTTTGCCACACCTGCACATCAATACAAAATGAGTCTCGCAGCCACAATCAACAAGTAGCATCCTGGCTAAAGAAATACAAAAGAAGTCCAGTGTGTATGGTTGTATGTGCGTACCACTCTGAAGGCCCGGGTAAATCCCACACAGAGGGAGGCCTTATGGAGCTGCTGAAGAGATTCATCCATAGACAGGAAAGCGATCATTCCAAGAGGAGACACTATTGGTAAAACAGAGTAGATAAGTACACAGAAGCACTGCCGCTTTCATGCAACTGTTATGATGATATGATTATTTTGAATCAAGTTAATAACACTTTGATAAGATTTAAATGCACCTTGAAAAGTCTTACCGAGATTAACAAGGACTCGTCTGATTGCTGCAGCAATGTACAGACCTCTGTTCCTCTGCTTGAAGGTTTGGACACTGGACATGCCCTTAGGATACAGTGGATTAAGAAACACCCCTCCAAACACGTAAGCCCCCTGGATCTCTTTTAGAGCCCAGCACAGGCAGAAGAGTATAAGGAGGAGGTAGCTGACAGGAGCCTGGGGTCCTGTCACAAAGCTCTGGGACTGAGCTAAACCGAGGAAGTGATGCAACAGTCCTGCCTCTGCCATTGCCACCAGTAGCAGGCTCAAATATAGCAGCAGCTCCCTACAGCCCAGATTCCAACCAAAGGAACTGGGAGGAGGAGGTGGTGGTGACCCTCCTTTACGCAATCGATGGTCCGCAAAGGTTGGTGTGTGTCCTTTACAGAGAGTGCCAATCTGGCTGAGGTCCAGGCTCAACAGAAATCCCATAGAGACGGAAAAGAGAACCACACCCAGCGTTGATGGGATGAAGTAATTACACACAGCTACACTGGCAGATATGCCAAACATCAACAGCAGCCTGTGGGACAAAGTGCATGCAAAGTAAGGACTGATGCTATGCAAACGTTTACCCCTTTTGATAATGGGGATATTTACAGCTATATACAATATAACATGCATAGCTGGTTTTTCGTACAATAACGAAATGAAATACCAAAGTCATATTCTTAATGGATTGAAGTAGTTATTGTAGAAATATTGTGGAAATTGTTATGTCAGTCCATATCAGTTTGTGTTATGGATTTCCTTGAAACCTATTATCTAAAAATTTATATTAAATTTATATTAAATGACCTGAAGCTCTACTATTAATACTTGTGCTTTTTAAAGTTTGGCCCTTAGAGAAGGTTCACCAAGTATCAGTTATCACTGGACTGGGTTAAAACTTACACCATATGTAACAAGGTGGATCTTAAGCGTCATCATATAGTCATGCAAACAGTTGTTACTGAAACAAAAATGATAAACACAATTTACCTGAACAAAGAAGGTTTCATTTTCAAAAATTACTATCTTTACTAACATCAAGTTTTTTGATTGTTTCCAGTATTTATATAACTTACCTACAACTTATTTAGTCCTCTGTAACAAAAAATAAAAAAAAAATTCTGAAATTTCTTTTAGGGCAAGTATGTAAGAATTTTGCCCAAATTTCAAAGATTCACACCTAAATATATCTGAATATCTGGAGTGAAGCTTTAGGCCCTAAGAATTTAGTAAATGTTTTGCATGTTTCTTCCCCCAGAAAATCCTATATATGACCTAAGAACAGTTCTTTATCCTATGTGAGTTCACATGGGATGATCCCTAAAACAATTTGTGATCTAGTATCAGAACTTAAAGGTCATACACAAATTATTCTCATGACACTGTCACTTAGGATCTAAATATTTTAACTTTGCACAAATCTTAGGACAAAAACTTAAATAAATTGTAATTTCAATATACCGGTATCTGTTATCTTAGAATCTGCAAATAATATTACCACTTTTATTAACTCTGTTTTTCCTCTGCTCAAATTGTATATAATTACGCAAAAACATATTTCTCAATATTCATTAAAATAAGTGTACTAACAACTGAGACTTGAGACTTGCTTCAGTACACACCTGAGGTTGCTGGACATGGGCGAGCCTCCCAAGCCAAACACGAGAGCCTGCTCCATGCCCCAGAGGAGCAGGGCATCGAGGGGAGGCAGTATTCCTAGTGCCCACAGCAGAGGTAGAAAGAGGAACAGCACATGGAGAACCTGACTGGCAAGGTGGAGCTCAGGGACAGGACCTGAGAACCTGTGGCAACACAGTGAAATTGTTACTAAAGATTTGATTCTTTTGAACAGAAAATATTGTAAAGATGTCTACTTTATATGGACAGTCTTTTTATTACTGCCTACCTATAAGCCAAGTCCACAGCGATAAAAATGAAAATGTACAGGGGCCGGGTGAGTGGGGTAATCTCATAAGTGTCCTGTGCTTGGAAAGTGGCCGTCTCAGTGGCTGTGTTTACAATGAGGGAATACTCAGCTATACATAGGGTCACCCAGCTGAGAACAAACACAACCAGGGATACACCGATGCTGCTGTATAGAGCAGTCAGTCTTCCAAGAAACACATACCAGGTCCCAAAGCCACACAGTAACCCAGCAAGGACTGAATGTAACACCACATTTAGTCCAAACCTCTTCCCAGGGGCAATGAAGCGGACTGTCTCTGGGCTTACGCAGTGGGTAAATTCCACTTCTTCTTCATCAACCAGGATGTTGGGGGCACCAAGCCTTTCCACTGTGCCACTCTTGCGGGCAGCATACATTGCCAGGGCCTGGACACCCGCTGCAGCCCCGAGCATGAGCATACCAGAGAGCACTGCAGCATGGAGCTCCTGAAGCAGTTGCAGCTGACATAATAGAGTACTGATTCCCCCAAAAAGCCATGGTGTCAGGAACAAGACTGCTTGATTGACATAGACATATGGCGGGGCACAGTAGCCCAACTTGAAGCGTGGACCCCCCAATACAGTCTGGGGGAAGCGCTTCCAGAAGAACTCCTGCTTGTACTCATTAAGAAGGGGCACATCTGGCCCCATTCTGACCATTCCCAAATGGGTGGCAGGTCATCTCCACACAGCTGAAGGAGGGTTTCCATTCATTGTCCCAGATGCAAAGACGCTGTCTGCAATGGAGCACACAATCAGTTAAATGGACTAGTGACTCAACAATATACTAGTATACTGAAGTAGGACTGAGCAGTATATAAGTAAATAACTAAAATCATGTGATTGTCTGTGCTAATGCTTTTTTCTGCATTTAGCTTTCACTGATATAAAAATATATAAAAATGATAAAGTGATTTTGCGCCAAACAATTATATTCTCTTACATGGAGCATTTGATTTTCAAGTTTAACTTGCACAAACTGTTCATGTTTCATTTAAATTTGTACTGCATATTAGGGCCACTACTACAATTAATGTACTAAATATAGTAAATGTAATATAGAATAGTAATATGACAAATTGTGTACTTATTTGTTCAGAAAACCAAAAAAGTTTTTTTCCCCAAAGCACAGCATAATGTCCTCAAATGTGTTGATTGGTCACAACTCAAAGATATTCAAACTCTCAGAGAGAAGGAAAGAAACCAAAAATATTGACATGCAAGAATAAGGAATCTGAGAATTTTGATCATTTTTTTTTACTGGGGTTCAGCTGTAACATCACAGTGCTTCATGTATAATGGTTCAGGTGAGACACATTTTACATGTATGTTTATACTGCAGCTTCTGTGATTTTGATATTACATTTGACTTATTGTAAATTCAACTCTACACCAAAGTGGAGTATATGTGTCCCTGTGGTCACCTGTCTTATTATTCTGTTTTTATAATAGTCAAATCAGTTCTCACAGTTAGAATAGAAAAGTTTTGATGCCATTTCATTACAGCAGGGAAAATAATCTGGAATGTCATTACTTGTCTTTACAGTCTTAATCATTCCATAGATAAAATATACAAAGAATACGAGGATTAAGAGGAAAAATTATGCATAACGTTACCATCCCTGAAGCTGACTGGACTATTTAGGCTGTGGGTAGTTTACAAATCTCGAAAATAAAGCTGCATTCCATGTGGATTTTTAAAGACAGTCAGCCACGACAAACCCATAACAACAACAATAATAATAATAATAATAATAATAATAATAATAATAATAATAATAATACAGGAGATGAGCTGTCATGGAAACAGTAGCTTGTTCTTGCTAACGCGGTCTAACCTGTCCAAGGTAAGAGCCGTAAAATGTTAATGTGACCCCTTTTACCCAAACGATGTACCTAGCGGCGACCAAATTGTTATGAAGCTGCTGTTTTTGATGTATGTTTATCGTTACCTTTGTTAGCTACATAAATGTTAGCTAGCGATACCAGCAAGTCTTTTCAGCCTGTCTATCCGTTAGCTTGCTAACAGTAAAAGGTAAATAACACCATTTTGGCAACCTGCAATCCCACTGCTTAGACAGACTTACCTTTAGCAGCAGAACAACCGTCTGCAGACTCCCTTTGAGTAATATTTGATGTTGCAGGTAATATTTAGGGGAAACAGGTGAAAATATGATTATTAGCTCCTAGCTAGCAGCTAGAAAACCAAGCCACATCGGCATGATACACAGGCAAATTCTAGCCAATTAGAGTCCAGAATAGAGGAGAACTCACTCTTTGATTGGCTCGCAACTTATAAGCCCCACCTCTAACACCACCCAGTTCCTTCAACAATACACACACGCACAAATACAAGCACACAAACACTGGGAAAAATGGGGGGAAAACGCAGATATATGGTTATGTTTTCTACAGTTACATTAACAGGGAATCCTGGAAGTTAATCAGCAAAATGCCTGTTCAAAAAATGTAGGAAAATATATGAAAACTGAAAAAATGTGTTGGTATTCACAACATAAAACACAAAAAAGTATGAATATTAAATTATTGATCCGGAGTATTTTTGTGAACACAACCGTCTGATTGTGGGATTAGATTGAAGTAAAACGTGACAATGAAGTATGTAACTGGAATAAAACTGTAGCTAGTGTATGAAAAGTTGCCAAGACTATTTTATTATAGAAAATTCCTGTATTTTCAATTAATAATGCATTTTTTGTGGTATTTGCAATAAAATTAAATCATGTTTCAACATGTGTTTAGTTGATCCAAAACATGGCATGGGATTAGGAAATAGGAATGTAGTATTCAGTAGACATTACTGCCTTTGTAATACTAAAGAATTATTCTTTAGTATTCTATTATAGACTATAAGAGGTTTATTATGTCAATATAATGAAAGTGATTATTGTGTGTGGCCCTCCAAATTGTTGATTTTATTTGGAAAGAAGGAAGAAAAAAAGAAGCATCATGAAGTGATCAACTGAGGAGTCAACAATATCAACACAAAGAAACATAATAATCTGGAGAAAAGAAGATTAAATTGATGTTGTTATTGTTATTCTGCACTTTGTCTGAGGGGATAAGGCTGGGCACCGGGTTGTGTTTTCTTATCATCTCAAAAAAAAAGTAATTTCTGCCCTGTGTCAGGCACTGTAAGCCAAAACAACAGAAAAGCTTGTCACTCACAACATGAATTTCACCTTCTAATCCTACAACTCATTTAAAATCATTGCTCCATTTTTGTCA
The DNA here is from genome assembly GCA_037367365.1 of Apogon talboti. Lineage (NCBI taxonomy): Eukaryota > Metazoa > Chordata > Actinopteri > Kurtiformes > Apogonidae > Apogon > Apogon talboti. The sequence continues at coordinate 2,543,832 of JAPQRQ010000016.1, forward strand.
CAGCTGCCCGAGAAAAAATACTGTATCTACTTGAACTAAGTCTTCAGACTCATTAAAGGAATAACACAAATGCAAATATTGTTGAAATAAAAAGGCTGATGCCAAATTGGTCGATTTACAAAAGGCAGACCATCTGACAGCGCTTTGAAAATTGACTCTGGATAAATTTACAAGAGAAGGGGTTATTTTGTTTTGTTATTGTCTTTGTTGTTTCTGTAAGGCAACACACTTTGTATGATTGAAATGTGATAAATGACACACAAGTTCAATAATGTGATAAATCACACGCAAGTCGAGAAATGAATAGCAGTTAAGATTTATTGCTTCTGCGAGGCGTGCTCACCAAAATGTTTACACAAAATAAAAGCATTTTACCCTTTCATTCTAATTGTCACTCTTTTATTCCTCTCTCTCCATTCCCTCTTTATTCCAGTGAGCTTCACAGGAAACAAATTACAGGAAAATGACAAGCAGTAACAATAACTCAATGGCAGATTTCAAGAGAGGCAATATGGCAAGATTGGTTTTCTATAGAGGATGTATTTGTGGGGATGAAAAATGAACTTGGGACATAATATGTACCTTTGGAAAACAAAATAATTGATGATGCCTTACAGTTGGTTGTCACCAGCAGCTGAAATGATTTGAAGAAACGTTTCATTTTATAACAGTTTCAAGAGATGATGTCAAAGTAATATAAACACCCACCAGAACATTTCTATAGTTTGTAAAGGTGGACAATGTGAAATGCAAAAAAGTTTATTCATTATATGCATTGTACAAGACACAGTATTGTCTTTGTGACTAGTGTCAAACATCAATCACTGTCCTCATCCCTCTCACTTCGCCTACATCAACCCCCAACACTGGAACCTGAGTAGATAGCAGTGAAAACATGGTCCATTCAGCAATTATTCACAGAGTCTTGGACTAATGGCGCTCTGAATGCACAGACACAGCAAATGTAGGCAGTTAGTGGACCAGCAGTAATGGCCCCATACAGAGCATGTGTTTTTCTATGTGTGTGTGTGTGTGTGTGTGTATGTGTCTTTGTTTGTGTGTTGGTTCATAACTGATTCACACAAACACGTCCAATCCTGAGAACCCAGACTACAACTGTAACTCACTTTGCCTCTCCGCCTTGTATCTTTTTCTCTTTCTTGTTCCCTCCCTCCAGAGCCTGGCTCCATATCAGGCAGATGAAAACATAACCTGTCACATTCCATCCCATTAAACCAGCTACAAACCATGTGGTCGACTCACATGAAGAAGCGAGGAAATAGAGAGAGAGAGAGCAGTGCAACCGCCTTCTCTCAGACCTGATGGATTATTCACAATCTTTATGCAAATTCCATTTTAATGTTAAAAAAAGAAACATTCTGTATGAACTGGTATACGTACTATGTGTCCACACTGACACAGAAGTACAATTTCATTAAACACTGATATATATCCATAATGCACAGTATACAAATATAAGACGCAATTATCCTTTGCAATACCTAATGCATTAGAGCGCTCTCACTGAGCATCCAAATCTGTGCATTAGTTTCTGTTTTTTTTTTTTTTTTTAGTTCGAGCCCATCAGCTGCCATTTGATGTCAGGCACAGGAAGGTAATGACAGTGCACTCACTAGCACAGTCATTAGCTGTGCGTAATGCTGGGAATTAACACAAATTAAGTGAAGTTAAGTACATGCATTAGAGGAGCTTGTTTGGGGAGAGCTTTTCACTTCTGCTGCCTACAACTGGCTGCTGCCTCTCATGCTCTACAAAGGCTATACAGGCAGAAAACGCAAATGTTAAACACACACATTGCCCTCCTTTAAGTGACAAATTATGAATAACAGGGCTAGAGGTAAATTCATTGAGCACTTATTAGCAAAGTGATAAAGGGGGAGGTAATGGAGCTTTAAGGACACCTAGTGGTCAGGTTGGCATTGTTATTGCATGAAAAGCAGCTCAGTTTTAACACGTTCTAGTGCGATCCTGTGGAAACCATTAACGGTTTTAAAGCTTTCTGGTAAAATGTTTTACTCGAGGCTTTTAGTACCATTGCATTTTCAAAAGGCATATACTTGATTTATACATATAAAAAGAAGATTGACGACTACAGGACTATTAGAATAAACTGGAACTAGTAAAACAAGGTGATTTATAATCTAACACTCCTCTGGAATAACATATATGTCAGTTGGTGACTGGTTCACTTCCAGTTACAGCGCATGAGATGTGCCTGTTAGAGAGAAAACTGGGGGTTTTTCAAAAAGAGGCTAACATGATGAAACTGACAATCTCTAAAATCCATTTGGACCTCATTCAAGATTACATCTTTATCTGACTGACTGCAGATTATTGTCCACAGAGAGGTGTGCTAAAGCTGGATTATCCACTTGTTGGGGATCCATTTGACCCAATCGACGCAACATGCCAGCCTCACACGCCCTTACATCTGTGGGTGTTTTTTCATTTGCTCAGAGCCAAAGTTGGGAAAGCAGTAGAAATGACACTAAAACCTCTCATCCTCAGATTACCGTGGTTAGTGATCCAAATATGTGAAAAAGAATTACATCACTGTCATTAAAAATGCAGTTGAAACCGAGGCAAGACATGCCTAATTTTCTGAAACCTCTAAGCTCTTTTAGTTGAAACTAAAATTCAGTGAAGTGCAAAGATGATTTACTGATAAAAACTAAACAAAAAAAAATCAAGTTTACAGGTTTTTTTTTTTTTACTTTATGTCTAAAATAATGTTAGACACTACATTCATGCAGACCATACAATGTAAAACTGTAAAAATATCATAGAACATTACTGTCCAGCATGCATATATATATATATATATATATATATATAACGATGCCACAGTCATGCATTTATGTTTGGATTATATACAGATATCAGTGTGTCTGTGAAACCACCACCTCTTTTTGCTGTTACATGGGTGGAGGTTTACCACCATTTGGAAATCTGGAAACAACAAGCGTTAGAAAATTCAGTTTAGTGTATAATTTTTAAAGAGATCTGACAAATTGAAAACCAAAACCAACCTGCTGTCTGGCTCTTGATTGGAATACATCATACTGACTCTGTTCCCTTCAGAAAGGAGGCTTGTGGTTGGCAGGGTGCTTCCTGTTCTCCGACTTTGTCTGAGGGTAACCTCAGTTTGGCTACTTCGAGTAGCATTACTTTGTTTGTGTTTCTTGTCTGAAATTGTATATGGTATAGAGGGTCAGTGACAAGTCAGTTCTCTTTACTATATCAGAAACACGACAGTCCATTTCTCCATAGATTATGAATATTAATCCGGTATTGCTTTAATTTGAAGGTCACAACATAAAGCATACATACCGTTAATCCAAATCACACTGATCAGCAGTACTGCATTTAGAAACCAAGTAATGATCTGTAAGAGGGGGCATAACACTCACACTTATATGTGTAATGTGGCTGGGCCTCGTCCACAGTACTTTGCAGGATATCGTGTCCATGAGTGATGTTTTGTAGTCCTCCACTTGGGTTGAGTCCTCTCAGAGGGGTGTTACGGGAGATGAGGGGTTGTAATGCAGGTAAATTTATTTCAGTGGTAGAAAGAGTGGCTCCCTGGAATGGGAGACATGGCTGCAGGAGACAGATTAAATAATGAGCATAAGGGAGACAGGAATAATTCTTCAGCAGAGGATTATATTGGAGGACATCAGCAGTTATTCGGGTATTGGTTCAAATGATCTCTTAGGCTGTCTCTTGCCTCTCGTGGCACACTCAGCGTCTTTGCTCTCACTAACATGCACGTCTTAACTCTGCTATGGTTTTTATTTTCTCTACTTCCCAGTTACTACCACTGTTCCCACAGTGAGTGCGCTCCACCCACGCACATGGCAGGGGATTGGTAATTCGATTGCTTTTTTGTTCCACATATATAAGCATCTTATAGACGAAAAGCAATTACTACTTATTAATCACAATGTACAATTTCATACAAGAGCAGTGGCAGCTACGGAATGAGACTTAAAACTGAGTTGGCAGTTATAAAAGTCAACAGAGAGTGGTTTGTGTTTGTGTTTTTAATGAGAAAACCCAGGATCTCTGCTCTGTCGTTTCCACATCTACGACTAACAAGCAGTGGGGGTCGTGTTGACCTGGCTAATAGGGGGTAAATCCACTGGTGCATTATCGGCCAGGCACATTTCATCTAATCAGCAGGATGATGCCAGCAGGCTTAGGCTGCTTTTAATTCAGAGCTGCGGGAGAATTACAGTCCCCGTCTCTTATTGCATGAACATCAAATCACTCAGACTGAAAGAGTTTGATCCAGGCGTTTCCCTTTTTTGGTGGCTGCTGTTTAGTTCTTGTCATTTTGCTTCTTTTCTACTTCTGACAGTACTTTGATTATGAGGGCCTCGTGACCATGTCCCCAGTGAACCTTGTACCCTTTTGTGGGTTTGTACTTAATGAAATACAGTGGGTTTCATGATGTGTGCTGTGTGGTCTCACTGAAGCCTCTGCTTCAAGGAGTTCAGCCCTGGTCCGTTCCTCCAGAGTTATCATCACTCCGTCCAGAACCTGTAACTGGGAAAGACGGAGAACCACTGCTGGTCTGTGGAGAGAATTGCGAGCCACCTGGAAAACAACAAAAGCACTTGTTTGATAAAAACACTACAATTATGTTGATCCAACACAGCAATTTCAATTTTGTAGCCTGAATAAACCCAGTCCTGGGATAAATATGATGACAGAGTGGTCATATTCCTGTCTACATCTCTTCCAGTGACCCAGTGGACAGCAGCAGAGCGCTCCCTGCCCAGCTGAGCTCACCCTATGGCCAGGGTCCAAATCCAGCCTGTCCAGAACTGCATGTTCCTGCACGACACTGCTGCTGTGAAAAACTTAGTGTGTGCCAATGGACATCCAGTGCAGCACAGGGGACTGATTTTGGCCAGAATACATGGGTGAAGCAGCGATCTCAAGCGGTTAACAGCAGGAGGTATTGTCTCCAGGGTAGCTGTTGGCCTCTACCCCCTGGCACAGTACAAAACCCCCTATGGGAAGAGAGGGGGGGATGGGGTCAAGCAGTAAAGAGGCTACCACAGCTGCGTGTTGGGGCTGTGGATGAGAGGGAGGCCCTGGGCTCCAGGCTCTGTTCAGGCCTGATCCATAAGCTCCAGATGGGTGGTGTAACCGGGCCAATAGTGTCCTGCCATTTGGTCAACGGATTTGTCTCTGCTGCTGGCCAGTGTGATGCACAGCAGACGGCCCATCTTGTAATCGCTTAATTTGGAACCACTGTTACGCTGCTGTGTTTGTGTTTTGGATTGTGAAAGTGAGATAGTGAGTCTATAAAGTCACTCGATAATTTGTGGGTAAAATAGTTCATAAGGGCTATAAAAGGAGTACAGGATATCCATGTACAGCCAGTCCTACTGCTGTATGTTAAAACCACGAATATAATACTTAATACTTACAGCATTGCCAACAACAGAGAGCTCAGTCAGTGAGGGGAGTCCCTCTAGTTTATCGAGCTCTTTGATGTCCTACAAAATATAGAGAACAGAGTTAATACAGGGTTGATATTTTCATTATTTAGATTTTCTATTTAGTGGAATGATTTTGATTTCATTTAAGTTCAAGTTAGATTTATGTGTGAATAAGTAGATTTGTATTTTCATTTTGAGGAATTGACTAGTGTTCAATTTCTGTTCATTTTTTTGTATTGCTAGTTTTTCAGGTGTCATGAGGAAAGCTGATTTATGGATTCATAGAAGCTTAAAAACATAAGATGAAACAATGCATGACAGGAAATATGCTTAAAAAACATAAATTAAATGTCCTATATGGTGTAAAGACATTTTATTTCTCTGTGTCATCTTTGTTCTAAATCATTTTGATTTATTTTTATTGATACTTGTCATATTTTAGATGAAGCGGGGATAACTTTTGCTGGTTTTCTTAGTGTAGTACTTTCTATTTGTTGTCTATTAATGTCTGTGTGGGCAAACAGTGGAAATAAAGTGCTTTTAATAATCCAGAAAAATTTTTTGTTGTGCACCCAAAAACATTAATACTGAGGGAAAATGAAAACAAAGCTGGCTTAAGTTTTTATTTTCTTTTCTTTTTTACTTTGTTTTAGTTGACAATTTATTTTGTCATTGTTATTTTTAGACTTTTCCCTTTTCATTAACTTCAATAACACGTGTTGGAGAAGGAAATATTCTTAAAATCACTGGGATCTTTACTCCCTACCCCTCCTTTTAGTTTTTTTCCCCCACTGCTTATGACCCATGACACATCGATAACATATGCATCAGGGCTGAACCTTTTCGTAATTTTAGTGTTTGGAGGACAGAGGCAGGTGATGGGAGAGATTACATATGTGAGCTCTCATTAATCTCATGAGAGTTGGGGCACGCAACAGGGCATGGGGATGTTTCTCTCATTCCCAGGTTTATGGTTCGTCTTGGCTTTGATTCAACGATGCCCCCACTGTGAGAACCACTGCGCTGGGATGATTGCTGTATTTTATGTCTTAATTGAATACATGAAAACATTTAGGAAGTGAAGGGGAAGGGCAACGGACGGCAAAAGTGCAAATCACTTGCCCTTGGTGAGAAGGAGATGCAGACTGAGAGGCTGATTACACGTTATACTGATTGTTCCCCTCGTTTTTCATACATACAACGCTGACCTTCAATCAAACCTGATTCTCCTTAATGCTACCCCTCGCATGCCTCAGTGGGGTGGTAATGACTTATGATTACTATACTTCATGTCTTACTTCACAAATGCAGAAAAAAGTAATACTGCTGCAATCTGAATAAAATACATTCTTAAACATGTGACGCACTTTGCATATAAACCGGTCATTAAAAGTTGGTTGTACTGTGACTTTGGTGGTCACCTCAAGAAATCAGAAATGCATGTGTGCCGTTCAGGCATTAACAATAAACATACGGTATGAATGTATACACAAATAGAACCGTGATGCCTTAGCAGAATTGTTTGTTTGTCAGTTGTTTGTTATGTTTTGTGTTTGATTGCTGATTTTCATCACTGTATTTAATTACTTATTTTGTTGTTTGTTGCCTTGAATTATGTATGCATATATTTATTTATATTTTCTAAGTCAGTATAGGTGTGTAGGTATGCATGTATGTGTATTTTGTGAAAATGACAACTGGGGTTAACAATTTACAAAAAGATCAGAGGGAATTGATTTTTCATATAGCCTTATGCTAATGAAGCCAAATGATAAGACTGTTGTGTGGAGAAGGGGTAGGATTAAATCAGTTACACTTCATCCTCCTTTTTGGTTATATGAATGAAGTCATTATATGTTGTTTTCATGTATATGTATACGTTTTCATGTTTTCTTGAACACAGTTTTATTTCTACGCACTAAGGTAGGATTACTTTGTTTTGTTGCATATTCGAAATGAACTGAAACTGAACTAAAGAATACCTGCAGCTTGTTCGTGCCAAGGAAGAGCTTGCGGAGCTCAGTCAGAGGATCAAGGTGGTTGAGCTCCTTGATCCTATTCTCAGCTAGGTGCAGTTCTAACAGGACAGTCTGGGCTATGAAAGAGTTCTCTGCAAAGGTTTTGATCCGGTTCTTGTCTAAAACAAGCTCCCTTAGCTGGTGAAGCCCCTCCAGGCCCTCTACGTGCGTGATTTCATTACCTAAAGAAAGGATATATAATAATGATAAGATGTTTCCAACAATACAGCCAGTCTGTTATAAAACTCTAAGCAGTTAAATATCTCCAGACACACAGCCAAACAGGTGTCCAACTTAAAATAATTTAAAAAAGGCGTTTTCGTGCTGTATAAATATTTTCGTGGAATTTGTTTTCTAGTCGAGGCATAAAAGACTGTTTTGAGAGGCTTCAAAGTAAACAGAAAGGCAGGACTGGTAGGGTCAGCTTTGTGGGACAAATCACACACACAAAGCAAAACTCAATCAAAAGCCATCGAAAGCTGTTGAAAAGAACGCCAGTTAGTCTTTTCTTGAAGTCTCATCTCCCACGTGGCCTTGGTCTATGGGAGGTCTAGCGGAGACTTGGCCTCAGCACTTGCCTTTTCACAGGTTCTATACACTGCATTTTTAACAGGCTTTGTGAAGGAGGGGTGGTGCGTCAGCCATACATACCTTGAAGGAAGAGTGCCTTAAGATTGGTTAGCCTGCTGAGCTGCAGATTGGCCATATTGGAGATGCCATTGTGACTCAAATGCAGCACCTCCAGGCTCCCCATCAGTGGTTCCAGGCTGCCAATGGGCACAGCATCCCTTAAACACCAGCACAGAATAACAGTTTGTGACTTCTGTGATTAAAAGAACATCTACTTTGTGCCTCCTGCTGCCTCATTTAACTTGTCAGACCTCACAGGTGTGGACTACATAAAGGCAATCACAGTCAGGGCAAACAAAGGCGTATCTATAACGGCCTTACGAAAGGATTGGTTTCTCCAAAAGAAAAACACTGATGATCATTCCATCTATCACAGTATTACATAATCATAAATAAGGATTTAACACTCAAATTATGTCAGTAATAATATATGAAGTAAGTACAAATACTGACAAAATTTTATTAAAATTTTATACGTGTCTTGAAACATGTATATAGTACATACAGTAAGGATTTATGACAGCTGGTTTTTTTATAGACAAACATAGACAATGCAATCAAAATAAAGTTTCTATATTGGCTGGTCAGTGCTGCCCTCTAATGGTTACAGGCCACAAGTTCAGTGGACACGTCAGACTTCGAAGCAGTGTAACAATTTGGACTGTCATACTTAATATATTTTGAGTGACAATCAATTGTTCAACAAATAATAGGGAGAGTAATAATTAAATTGTCTTTCGCGTTTATTTTTTGCTGCTCCTTAGGTTTGCTAAGAATAATATATTTATGCACATTCAACTAATAAAGAGGAAAAGATAATTATTGGCATCAAACCTTGAAACACATAAATAAAAATTGCATTTCTGTTTGCATTATAAACTGTGTAAACAAAAATTTGCCAGGGCAGATATAATACAAATAATATAAATACCACTATGACTAAATTTACAAATTTTATAACTGAAATAGAAATAGAAATTGCTGCTAATGAATGAAATGAGATTATCATCAAGAGTCAAATCTCCAACAGTAGCAAATGATGTGGAATTGATAATAAAATATGACATTTCTGTTAGTTTTATTCAGTTATTTTAATAAAGAATGGAGACATTTATGTCAGATAATTCTTGAAGACCCTGATAATGAAAAAATTTAAACTAAACAGGTAAACAAATTTTTATAGCTTATATTTGAGATGCGTTTACCTTTGTACTTGTAACTTAAATGCACTTAAATGTCATTTTACACATTCATCACACTAAATATTACAGTTTATTTTTGTACCTTACAGTTTAAAAATCCAGTTTTTAAAAAAAAATCCAAGTCTGTTTTTATACTTCTAATCTATTATATATAGTGTGTTTGGTCTTGTATTCTATTTTACATTCTTTTACTGTGTGTCATGCTACGGCTGCACTGTAATTGCCTAGTTTGGGATCAATAAAGTACATCTATTTTCTATCCGTCTATCTAAATGTACTGTATTTATGGCTGTAGAAAATCTACTCTTTGAAAGGAGCTTTGACAAATGATAGACATTTCAGACAGTTAGGAGAGTAAATACATGATAGCTATAATTACCAGCTGCTATTCAGATTCAGACGTGATTCTACTTACTCTATGGCTACTCTGTGTATTTTAAGGTTTTATTCCCCCGATTTTTGCTCCCATCAACATGACCATTCATTCATGTAAATAACTGACAAAACAATGCCGTATTACCTGTTGCCTTTGGATTGGCCCTGCTGCCCATAGCCACTGGAATGGACCTTGTTGTACAATATCTGTCTGTTTGTCAGATGAGCCTGAGTTTTCTGTTTTGGCAGGATGGACTCGATGTGATTGTAGTTCAAGCACAGAGCCTGGCGATGACATTGGAAATTAAAGTTTTAGTATATAAAAAATATCCATTTAGCAGCTTGTCTGCACACATTTGATATTTAGTGTCATTTGTACTTTGACGTTTGGCAGGTAAATGAGTCCAGAGAAGGAGGTGAGGTTGTTGTGGTCCAAGTTGACACTGTGTAGGTTACAGAACAGTTCAGCTGGAGCCAGATCAACCATCCTGTGGGGAAGAAACCACACAAAATACCTTTCAAAATCAGTATATATAGTTACATATTAGTTACATTTTTTTACTGTGCTGTTGTGTGGAGTGTTTTTAGATCCACCTGATTGAGCAGGACTGCAGGGTTAGATACATTAAGTCTGTGTGGTTAGAGTGGCCCAGCTTCTCAGCTACCATGTCCGCCGTTAATTTTCCCCCAAACATGTCCTTTGCATTTTCACACTCTGTTACTTCCTGAAGAATACAACCCAAATAGAACAAGCTGGGTTCAGTTATCATTATTATTATAATTATAATTATTATAATGTTATGATTACTGTTGTGTTAGAGAAAGCTGATTTGTTTAGTTTGTTCACTGTTGCTGATACACACCACCGCAACCCCATCCAGAGCTTTCAGGGTGGAAAGATGAAACACCACATATATCCGATAGTTTTCCAGTTTCTCAACTAATGGATTCCCATACAAATCCAGAATGATGAGGTTTGATAACGCCTGAAAGAAGTGACAATATGATAAACGTGGAGGGAAAATCTCAAACAATTTAAAATCTTTGTTAAATGCTCACCTTCAGATAATATATATCTCGTGATGTGGAAATCTGATTGTTGCCGATGTAGAGTTCAAGCAGGGATCGGACCCTGTGAATGCCATGAAGGGAACTGATATAGTTGTTCTCCACTGACAGAAAGGATAGGTTGGGCAGTTGCTCTAGGACTGAAGCATCCAGAGAGGACAGCTGATTTCCATCTACACTCAATTTATTAAGGCAATGCAGCTTAGAAAGGCCTGGAAGAAACCACAAAAAGAGACACAGAAAAAATATTGTGGCTGTTCTCTTAAAGTAACTTCTTTTTAAAATATGTGGCAATGATGTGATTTTATTTCACTGTTAAATTGACAGTGTCACTGACCACTAAGTGTGCTAATGCTGTTATTGTTGAAGGAAAGCTCCTCCAGCTTCCGGCAACTGTCAAGTCCCTCCACTTTTGAGATGTCATTATCATTGAAGGAAGCCCAGCGCAGGTTAACCAGTTTATTTAGATTAGTCAGCTTAGAAATCCTCTGGTTATCAAGGTTCAGAACTGTTATCTGATCAAAATTCAGGACCACAAGCACAATAAAGTACATTAATGATTATCATGATGCTAATAATGTGCTATTTTTATTCATAAATACCATGTCAGTAATATGATGCCACCTGAAGCCTGAAGCTCACCATTGCAACGCAGTCTGACTCCAGCTCTTGGCTGAGGCTCCAGGTTTCCTGAGGTAGGAGACATAGGAGCTGGGCTGTTGACAGCAGACTGAGACTTCGGGGACGTTCACTGTTTGTACGCGAGTGAGCTAAAACACATGCCTGGAATGTCAAAGTATATTACAGTCATTCACTTGTCAACGGTACAATTTATTCAATTTATTTTAACTGAAGACAAGCCCTAGGAAAATAAATATCACAAATTAACTTTTTTAAGTATTTGAAATCTCCAAGGTCTGAACCTGGTTAATTTGTGACTCTACTGCCAGCTGACCAGCTTCAACAGTCTCTTCTTCTGTTACCAGCACATCGTCCAGGTGTGTCAGGGTTGGGAGACAGCCCAGTATGGTCATTCTGACTGAATCTGGCTGGAAGAAACAAAACAGATTCACTGTGCCTTCACTGTTTTTAATTCAAGGTTATCAGTATATACTGTATGTTTGTATATTGTGATTATGAAATAACAATAGCTTCACACTGTTTATATTTCATTATTACACCGCCTACCCTTTTCCAAGGATTATGTCGGGTGTCGAGTTTTAATAGAACAGGCGTGTGTTTTCTCAGAACAGCTGTATCTTCTCTGGCCTTGGTCAACATGTTCCAGCGCACGTCAAGCTGTTTGAGCTTTTCCAACCCCCTCAGCCCCTCTAGAGTCTCTAGGCGGTTATAGCTGGCATCTAAAAACTCAAGGCTGAGCTATGAAGACAGACTAAGTGACATTACAGTATAAAGAAAAAAAACAGTGCTAGGATAACATATAGAAGTATTCACCAGTAAGGCTTAAAAATATACACATATCTATTGTTCTATATAGCATTTAAAAATTTTTGGTAACCATATATATACAGCAACTTTAACTGATATTAGATGCTAGATGCTTAAACACAAAAGTTCTGCTGCCACTCTAGTCTCACATTATTTGGTCCAAGAATTATGTTAAGTAATTTAGTAAGTGCTGCTGCCTTCTGTTTCCACATAAAACTCCATATTAAAGAAATCACTTATTAGCGAATGCTACTTCGTTGTCCCCATGTCCCTCTTACCATGTGACCAATGTCATCCAGGCGTGTGAAGTCATTGAAGCTGATAGTGAGATGCCTCAGAGCCATTAGACGAGAAATGTCCTTTAGCTTGTTCAGGCTGTTTCCATGGAGGTTGAGTACCTGGGGATTCAATATGCAGGCGTTTGTGTTATGAAACAGCATCAGATTAACATGCAGTTGAAAGAGATACAATACTTACAGTTATCTGACTTAGAACATTGGCTCGAGCAACCTGAAGCAGGATTTTATCATCCAAGCTCAACAACTTGGGCTGTGGTTTCAACACAGGTTCCATGTTGAGGACATCCTTGTCTAAGATAATATCGTTGGAAGAAGTATCATCTCTTCCTGCGCTATACCCCGGCCGTGTCGTTTTCTCTTGGTCCTAATAACAGAGCATGCAAAGGCTTAAAGAAAAGCAAACCTTTTTAATCCAAGGATTTGTAGAGTGTTATACAACTACAGCCTATGACCCTATGAATGAATTACCTCTGTAATGTACTCAAAAAACACAATGTACTCTGGCAAGACGAGCTCGTTGTCAAACATAAACCACTGTCTTTGTCGGAGACTGCACTCAGGTCCACTGTGTGCTTTGGCAGAGCGAGGTCTCTCTAAATGAAAACACACGATTAAATACTGTTGTGCCACAATAAAGGACAAAAGTGGTTATTTTCATTCCTTTGAATTGAAGAATACCATCATTCACTGCATTTCTGTGTTTAGCACCTATATTGCGATACACAGAAAAGAATGTAGGATAGCGGTTCCTGTCCACAGGATCGCCGTCTCGGATGGGTATGTTGTTTCCCACGAACACTTTGGAAATAATAACCTGACCTACAAGGATAAAAAGGATAGCATTTTGTTATTTCTGTGAGGGGGGGGGGGAAATCACAGGTAGAGAGAATGAAAGGATATAATAATGTCTAAAAACTCACCTTGTCTGAAGGGTAATCTGTCTATACTTTGCCTGCGGCCTCCTTGGCCGGCCTTGAGGAGTGAATACTCAACTCTGGGCTGATCAATCACACTCAGGCTATTAGACAAAGGAATAGCACCCACTCTTCCCAAGGCCTAGTTTAAGGTCAATATGGAATAAGTCAGCATTATTTTGAAAAGGAAGCAAAAACACTGAGGAAAACATTAATGGATGCAGTTTGCGGCAGTAAAGGTTCATGCAAGTGCATTAATTTCTGAGGTGAAAATATTGGGATGGGATAGATAATATGAGGACTCTTTAAAGCAGGGGTGTCAAACTCATTTTAGTTCAGGTTCCACATTCAGTCCAATATGATCTCAAGTGGGCCACACGAGTATAATAATATCATAAAAATCTAAATATAATGCCAATTCCAATATTTTCTCTGTTTCAGAGTGAAGTAAAGTAAAGGAAAGTAAAATTACATTGATGAAAGTGTTTACATTTACAAACTATCCTTTAAGAAATGTGAACCTGAAATTTCTTAAGAAAAATAAGTGCAATTTTAACAATTATGTCTCAATTTATTATGTAAATATGTGCATTACAACTTACAGATCACAGTGGATCTACATATACACAAGACATTTAGTAACAAGCAGAATATTAAAATTACACAAGAAATTTCAGGTTGTTCAGGTCATTACAATTTTTTGTGAAAGGATTGTTTGTAAATGTAAAAAAATTCATGTAATTCATGCAACTATGATATATTATATTTATATAATATTATATTATATATTCATGTAAATTCATGTCATTCACCTTTTTACACTAAAACAAAGAGAAAAATTTGGAGTTGTCATTATTATGATAGTAATTTACTCTAGATTAAATTGTTTTGCACGTAACCCCTGGACTAAAATGATTTCGACAGCCTTGATGGTTAATATCTTCAGTGTAATTTTTGCATTTCACACATTCATCCCACGGGCCGGATTGGATCCTTTTGGGGGCCGGTTTTGGCCTCTGGGCCATACGTTTGACACCCTTACTTTAAAGAAAGCCCTCTACAATTACCTTATATTGTTTTGCTGTTTTAAAGCCGTCCTCTAAAATGTCCAAAATTTCTTCCTTTTCAGAGTTCTTTTCAGGGTAAGGAACGTAAAACAAGTACTCCAGCCGTCGTCTGTAATTCCTAATTAAAACACAAGCAGTGTATATGCACAATAACTAACATCAGATGGTTCTGTCAGGATAGTGAGGACAGTTAAATTGAACTTACTGTGCAATCATTCCAGTTGCATCCCCCACGATCAGTGCGTGGAGTTTTTCCTCGAATCGAAGCCTCAAAGCACTGTTGTGAATACGAATGACTCTATTGCTCTTAATGCCAGTGATGCCGTGAGCCTTGTAGTCCGAGTGAGAGAAGCGGGAAAGCAGGAGGTCGCAACAGAAAGTAAACCTGTTTTACACACGAAATAAAAACTGTGAGTTGAGTGAGGTGTGTCAGTGATTTATACTCTCACAGTCTCGACAAATGTAGCTATAATAAAAAAGGGAAACTAATTACCAAGGGTCTGTGGAGCAGCCTTCCTCTAAACGAATATTTCCAACACTTTCTAGCTCCATCAAGAGAAACTGGACAGTATAATCCATACTGTTTTGGACCTGGGTTACTTCCTTTTCATACAAGGCTTCAATCCTAAATAGTAAAAGAATATTAATCTTTTCCTATTGATTGATTTATAAAAAAAAAACAAAAAACAAAACACTCTGTATGGTTTGAAATCCAAATTTCTCTGTATTTAAATTCACAAACTGACTCATCAATCCTCTTGGTCCACACCGCCAGTCTCGCCCTTAGAGCATCCATCTTGTTGAGTGTTTTTTGCTCCATATCGGGATCGAGGTTGAGGTCGGTGGTTTGGTCTTCTCCGTCAGTTAAACCCTCTGCCAGATGAGGTGGTCCGTCATCCTTTGTGCAGGCGGACTTCTTCCGGCCAACTTGCACATTGGAGAGCTCGCGTTCATGCTAGGAACATGTACAAATAACAAAAGAGCAATCCTATGAGCCTAACTGAGCACAGAATCAGCTGCTGTAAACAATGGCAAAATAACAATGACAATAATAATACAACAGTGTCATTAATGAATATAAAATAATTCTATAGTTGTAAGTACATTTTTCAGGGTAAGGTTGATTGTCCTGATGCATTCTTCAGGTATGTGTAACAATGTTTTCTTCTTCTCTGTCAAGCTTAACTTGATTTCTGCAAGGTTCCTCTGAGCAGTGCGCACACGCATGTTGTAGTACATCATTTTCTTCATCACTGTGGCCTAGAAAAACACATAATTAACACTTCAGTGGGATAAACACTGTAGCAGGTCAAACACAATGCATGGATGCACAATATGCTCAAGACAATGAATGATTTTTATGATGTGAACTCAGGTGAGCTCAGTTAATGTAACTTTTCAGCACCTCGGCTACTTCCTTGATTTGCTTGCTCGAGACCTCATAGGTGTCGAGATACTGGAGGCCTGGCATGTGATAAAGAACATGTGTGGCATAGTTGCAGAGCAGACAAACTGGATTTGGGGTTGATGTGGGGTCCTTCAGTGCTAGCTCTCTCAGATTGGGTAAGTGGGCGAGCATGGTCAGCTCCTGTTACAACAAAAGAGAACAATTTCTTTTAATCTTCACATCAATGTATTTACTTTTTTGAGAATTCAACATATTCATTGATATGGAATATTTATATACTTGATCAAAAAGATGCCAAAAGTGCCTACTTAGCAGCCCTCTTGTATTTGCAATTGTGTTATTTGTCCATGTAGATCATAACGTATAACCGCACAGCTGTAACAGTGGTGAACCTATGTATATGTATATGTTTTGTTTTTATTTTATTTATTTATCTATTGTCTCTGTGGATTGGACCATGTAACATTGATGCTCAATAAATAAAATATTAAAAAAAGATGCCAAAAACATTCTCAACTAATTACTGAATTGCCAGTACATAGAAAGAGGAAAATGGTAGGATAGACACTGTGAACACAAGTCTGATTCATACGGTAACTTTTATAAGAGAAACAAGAAAAGATAATAATTATGGGTAATGTTAAAGCAACTCTCTGAAGACTGAAGACCTTTGCTCACATACTGAAAGTGAGTGTAAATAGTAGACATATGCCATAATAGCCAAGACACTTCCTTTGGAACTTGCCAGTCTTTTCCTCCCACTCCTACTTCACATGTGATGAAAAGCAAAAAGCTAAACATCTAAAAAGAAATGTCACATTGTCATGACAAAAGTATAGGCACTTTAATGGACCGAGAAACACCAACCTTTGATTCTGTAGCCCTTGCAATATACTAGGCAATGAATGAAAATAATAGCTTCTATAAAGTCATCGAGGGTAGGACAAAAGGTGGATTTCAAGAATATGATGTGAGGTGTTAACTTCAATCAAAGCT
This sequence comes from Apogon talboti, assembly GCA_037367365.1. NCBI lineage: Eukaryota > Metazoa > Chordata > Actinopteri > Kurtiformes > Apogonidae > Apogon > Apogon talboti. The sequence continues at coordinate 2,560,732 of JAPQRQ010000016.1, forward strand.
TGAACAAAATAAGTTTTTGTGTTTCCTGTCAGAATGACCTTGAACAATACAAAGGCTCAGTGCAAATATCATCTCCATTATACGTCTGCAAATATAACGGCCTACAAGCATTAAACCTGGATATCAAAACTCTTTAAGAGCTATTTTTTAAATAGATGTAATATGAATATATAGCATTGAAACTGTACAGAAAAAAACTCTTATTATGTGGTTTAATATGTCTTGAAGGTTTTGTAAAATTGTCCATTGAAAAAATGATTGTGTATCAGTACTGCCCGAGACCTGGACACTTCAAAAGAATCTGGAAATGCCCTTTTTTCAGACCAAGGATTTTAAAAGAGTTGGGGTTTTTTTTTCCTAATAAGTTAGAAAACTTTAAAAGAACCGATCTGAAAAGGATATTTCTGCTTTTAATCTTACCTTAAAGGATCTGATCTTGTTTCCTGATAGATTAATATTCTGAAGACTGACATTAGGATAAAGGCTTTGCCCTTAAATAAGAGTTAAAAAACATTTGATTATTTTTTCATTCAAGCGGCCCACCAAACCTATTATCAGACTTAGAAAAGAAAAATGAATAAATTCATACATACATATAAGGAGAAGAAAAGGGATCATAAAACTTACCAATCTTTTCGATTTCATTTTCAGAAAGATTTAGTTCTTCAAGGTTTTGAAGACTGGTCAAGCCCTTAAATGACAGAACAACCATGTAAAGCAGAAACTAATAATTGGTCTGCTACTTTAAGAAAGAAATAATATAAACAGATATACTGTATCTACATATTTATTACATAACGTCAAAGAGTAAAACATCACATAATAGTGATAAAATAAATGCAGATCAATAATTAGCTGGGTAGATTGACAACCTGTATCTCAGTTATGCAGTTGTTGTTGAGCCACAGGACTTGCAGGTTGATCTGCATTTCCAAATTGTTTATTTCAGTGATTTTATTGTCATACAGGTAGAGTTTCTCTAGTTGGAGACAATTTTCCAATCCAGATATTTTCTGCAACAAAGATGGAGATGAGAAAATCATAATCTGTACATGTCAGGTTCAATGTCTCGTACAATTCTACAGCTATGGACTAAGATGAAAATGGTATTATTGTGAAATTAAAAATTGGAATGACAGACTTACAGTCAGATGGCACTGCACTACCCAGAGCTCACGGAGCAGAGGACAACACTCAAGTCCTTCAATCTGTTTTATATTCTGGCCGACTATAGTAAGCTGGCACAGCCTGGGGAAGAACGAAAGACCAACCATGCGGGGGAAACCGGAGAAAAAGATCTCCAGGGAGCTAATGTTGATCCCTTCGTGTGCAATTTTTTCATAGGACACGCCATTGACCATACACTGTTAAGAAAAACATTCAGAATAGTGGACTGAAAAATGGATATCTTTCTCAGACACAGGCTTTTATTTTGTATGCATGTGGGATAAGTACAACCTGGTTAGTGTGAAAATGTGTCACTGAACAAATGTCCTCTAATGGGAACGGGATTTTACTATATAACAGTGGTGTGTCATCAGTGTGTAATGAGAAAAAAAGTGTTTATTTCAATGCTGGAACATAACTCATTTACATCTTTATCTTCCTTGCTTCATACACCATACTAAGGTTGCTTTTTTATCTGATGGATCAATCTGTTTATGCTTACTGGCCTGAGTGAAATGATGCACAGTCATGTTCAGTTCCCTTCAACAGACTGAATACTAGATTTCCCTGGAGAGCCTGTTCTCTGCAACACCCAGGAGTTTTCTATATGACTTCTATAGCTTCACAATTATTTCAGTCCCACTGTCTAGCTGCCTGCTGCCTACCCCAGAACCTGGGACACCGGCAGCAGATGTAAACTAAAATCAGGCTCAAGTCAAGTGTCCTCACACCAGAACCTAATAATCAGTGTCTTGACTTATTACTATTCCTAAAAGTTGCCAAATTTGCATGCAACTTCAACCTACAATTGTTAGTATGCATGAATAAACAAGCTTTTACCATAACACTTGAAAATACTTTTTAACCATTGCACTTTCTATTTTAATGGATTTCATCTAGTTTTTACACTTGATGACTGTATTGTGCTTTTGCTACCACTAGTTGGCTCAAAAAAGCTTCTACTGTTGAGGACAACAGAATTAAGTACAAAGTGCATGAATCCTACAATGTAATGTAGTTAATCTCATATTTGGCTTTCAAGAGGTTGGCTAATAATGTAACATAACCTGATGTGTTCTGTGGTTAGAGTAATAAGGTAATGGGTGAGGTTAAGACTAGAAAACACCAGAAAAGATATAGAATTAAAAAAAAAAAAATTAGTTCGTTTTATTATACTCACCAATTCTTTGACCACCTCCTCATCACTACGAGGCTTCTGTTTCTCGCTCTGTATCATAATTTCACAGCAGTACCTTTGAGTAATTTAGTTTATTAATCTCCCTCTATTATCTACAGCGTTTCATTTCTGCTTTAAGTGATACTTGAAATATGAAGAAAGGAAAGGAAACGGCAGTTACGCTTGTAATAAGTAATAAAAAGCAATTAAATGTCGCAACAAGATGATGCTAACTTTGCTAGCTTGCAAAGTTATGCTAGTTGCTAGCTTGGCGCATAGTGTTATGAATATAGTACATAACGGATATTTGGTACGTGCTATTATAATTTACAGTGAAATAAAAACGTTTTACCCCAGCTTATAAGGCAGACTAATTTAACCGCACTTTAAACGGCAAATGACATGAATCCTCCTCCTTTAGTAAATACTTTCTGGTCCATTAGCAGTGTTTTGGCATCAACTTGTGTCCATGTAAAAGCGTCCGGTTGCTAAGGAGCCATGTTGGTCTATGTTGCTAATCCTTAAAACTACCACACGGGGGCGCCACATTGCAGGATAATTTTCTAGAGAGCCATAAAAAGATACGGAGAATTGTTTATCTCGCACAGAAAACACAACACTTGGCATTCTGTGCACTTTGAAGCACCCTCTTTTCTCTTTTTTTTAATTCGTTTTGTTGCAGGTGATACTACGTCACGGTGTTGATCACAGACGTCTGCATCAAGCATCGCTTTGCCGTCACTGTCTAATTCCGCAGCCACTTTATTTGTGTATTAAAGTGCCTTTCACATTTGACTCTGCCCCATATAAAGTGCCCACTGCCAACGGACACCATGACGTCACCACCGGAGCACTGAACTAAAACAATCAACCTCACTCCGGCTCCTGCTCCCCGATCGACCGCACCGCCTCATCCGCGGCGTCTCCCATCCGCTCCAGTTGACAGACGCCAGCGAGGAGCCGCATTGTTGTGTGTTTGTCTCCGTCACTCATCCCTAGCGCAAAGGGTGCCGCCGCCACCGATTTAACTGGAAACAACCTAGTGGCTCTATCCTCTGTCCGACAACAGGGAGAAATTAAAAAAAAAAAAAAAAAAAAAGAAAAAGCATGTCTGCTGAGGAGCTCGGCTCGGAAGGGAAGTGGTTCGGGGATGACTATGAGAGGAACGGCCTGTTTGGGAACCCTTCGACCCGGTTTGACGAGCTACGTGATGATTTTAAGCCAAGAGGCGGCGAGGCGACAGGCGACCTGGATCAACAATTTCATCCTTTCCAGGACGACGGAAAAAGGCCTCCCGTTGCTATGGAAACTGCATCTACAGGTAAAGCCAGCAGTTATCGCACTTAATGTCTCGATACATTTCCCAGGCTACGTACAGAATCTGGAGCATTGTTTCAGCCACATTGGGCTCGTTTTGCTCCAGGCTTTTCAGATGCACATGCATACAGACGGGCTTGTCTATCAGCTGAGATAAAACTTCTGTTTGAAAACAAAGGAAAGGAACTTCCATCAGAACATACTGACTCATCCCATAACAGTGATGCTGTGGGCCTATTGGTCTTTATCTTCCAACTCCATCAGTCACACTTGGGTAGAGTTACAGCCTTTAGTTTGGTGTTATGAATCGTAGATGCTTGATCCTTTCCCCCCACAAGCCTACACAGTTACTTGGCTGATGAAGCTCTAATCTGCATGGAGGGTTCAGAGGACGCAGCTTTCATTTAGCAAATAGCCTGTTGAACTTTTAACAGCCTATGGACACTCTGTTCCTTGCTCCTGTACCACCTGTGTGAAAATGCATGCTTCTATATGATTTGGGTGCAGGGATGATTATCTATTTATAGCACTAAGCCTGAGATTTTATTGTGACTGGAAAGAACATGTTGTAACCCCAGGGTTGAGCGGAAGATTTTACTCGGCCTGATGTACAATAATAAACCATTATAGTCACAGCAACCCTGCATTTCTATACAGGCACTCCTTTAGACCTTGTCAGGTATATTGTTATATTTTTGGCTGCTGGAGGCAATGTTTTTGTGGGAACACCATGCAGACCTCAGTTCTATGTCCATCACTATCCTCAGCACAGCCCGGCTCACGCTGCTATTTTTAATCTTGAAGAAACAGGGCTCACTTGGCAAGCAAAACTAGAGCCCTGCACTTTCATTCACGGATTCACTGAAAAATTCATGAGATAATGTTTAAAAAAAAAAGAAAAAAAAAAAAAGAACGCTGCCTAGTTTCCTCTCTTTGCTGCTCAGGGCTGTCTGATTCCACCGGCTGCTACTGGTCTCAAAACATTAGAAAAGCCCCAGTTTAATACGTTTAACATCACTGAAACACAGGAGCATGGTTGATTACAGATAAGCAGACATAATAGAAAAACTGTGTCAGTGCTAATTTAAGCTAAACGTAGTACAACGATAAACAAACACTGCAAGATGTAGTGTTATAGTGTAGGTAAGTAGCCTATAGAATAAAATTAACTGACTACAGTGTTTCTACAGTTCCTAGATGGTACTGGCGACGCTTTACTTTCATAATAGTTTTCTAGAGCGGCTCAAAGTTGTGTAACAGAGAAAATAACACACATCTACACATACAGATTGTGTTGTGATTCCTTCAACAGAGAGAATAGCACTGTCTTATTGCTGTGATTCCTGCTGAGCTGTGTCCGAACCAGTGAAGTAATCCACTCTGTCACTTATGTTCTTGGTGGGAACAGTGCAGATCTCATCACATCTAGCAGGGCAGAGTGGGCATTTTCCTCTTGACCAGACATGTTATAGTCTGTTCCGATCTTTGTCAAAGATCTCTAACAGCTCCTTCTGTAACAGTTGACTCTCACTTTGCTTCTCTCCTGCTCATCATCATTAAAGAATATTCCAAGTCTGGTGAACTTCGGGCTAATTCATAGGAGTTTCACCTTTTAAAGACAATGAAGTCAGAAACTGTATACCATCAGGGTGTCTAGAATATCTTCTTGAGGTAATCGATCCGTGCTTGTCCTAAATCTTGTTCACAACAGTGATCTACCCGCAGGACCTCAATTATGCTGATTTCAGCTGTATTAAATTACCAGAGGCCAGAACCTTAGCCCTGGATCACAGACAGTGCAGTGTGCAATTTCCCATCCTGGGAGTGACTCAAGAAGCCTGAGAAGGAAAGTTGTGGAAGATACTGCTGCATCATGATCAGGCCTCAGTGTGCTGTGAAAACTTCACAGCTCAATTTATCACTAGCAGATGGTGTGTCTAATAGCCCTACCCTGCTCCGTGGCATGGAAGAAAATAGCTAAGTGCATATTTACTCGCTTGTACACAGACAGTGACACCTCATAATGACTTTCATTTTTGTAACTACAGCAGCCCTTAATCACTTGTAACGTGCTTTATAACGGTCACTTCATCATGTTGTGACAAAGAGGAGCCCTAGTGAAAAATATTCTCCCAGAATCCAGTTCCCTGAAAGGTGGATTAGACTCTTTATCCATTTCAGCATATCATCAGTGACAAGGATGAGACAGCATATGTCTGGCTGGGTCTTTTCCATATCTTTGCGATAGAGAAAGCACTTAGTGGACTGCATAAGCCAGCACAGTGCATTTGTGCCTTTAGCTGGTGAGAGCTCTGCTCCTGTTCCCAGGGGGCCGAGCAGCGCTAGGTCTTTTCAGAATAAATGATAAAGATGCAAGATAGTACAAGGGGGGGG
>JAPQRQ010000016.1:2584136-2613424 GCA_037367365.1 Apogon talboti
GCTCTGACAGGATTCAAAATGACGTCTTCCCCAAACTATCCATAAAGGAACTGTTTTCTGCTCAGTGCTGATACCACAGGGACTGGGCTGTGTTTGTTTTGTTTTTTTTTAGCATTTTACATCCCATGCTGCTTGGATCTTTTTAAAGCTCCATTTGCATTACAAATATATTCTAAAGAGGACACCATAAAGCACAAATGCATTCTGAAGGTACTAAACAAGAACCACTGTGCAGAGAGGCTCAGTCTTTCTTCATGAATTATTAAAGTAGAAGCACTTTCACTCTTGAATGATCCGAGACATAGTGGAAACAGCTATTTGGATCTCTTGGCACAATATTAAATATTGCTGTTTATATAAATTACAACAATGCTGGACATTGTATCTCCTTAACAATGTGGTCTCAAGTCTAGCCATATATAGCCAACAGATACACCGCTGTTGCATCTTAAAAAATGATCTTGAATATCCCATTAGCTGCTGGCGTTCCTATTAACATGACATAATTATAGCATGTTCACCTAATTACTCTAATGGAGTTTGTTACATTGGTAGCATTGATGTGGAAACCCAGAGCACATACTGGAAAGTGCATGACAGTGCATCTGTCTGCTTTTGGTGTCTCATCAAAGCGTATGTGGGATAACCCTCCCACTGCTTGTGCACCCGGTATTACCAATCTGTTCTGACTCTGTTACGGCTTTTATTGTGAAAGCAATTCTACCTTCCCTTTCAAGAAAAAAAAAGGCTTATCCTCCGACCATCACCACCCACCCTCTCATTCCCTTAGGCTCTTAATCATTGCATGGATGGTTTGCTGCAGCAGCAACTGTGCTGTGGTGTTTACAATTTGACCCCCCTCCCCCAGCACCATCACACACACACACACACACATAGACAGACACACATACGCACATTCCCTGCTCCTTCTGTTCTAGCCAACGCTGCCTTCACAGCATCAGTCTGTGTGCTCCGCGAGCCGGCAGCACCTTGGAAACCTTTTTTCCTCCCTCCCTCCCTCTTCCTCCCTCTCTGTGTCGTCTCAGCCACTCTCCCGCATCCTTTTTTCGACCATTCATGCCTTTCTGGGATGAGTGAGTGAGTCGGTGCTGCCGAAGAGGGAGACAAAGACGAAGAAAACAGAGAAGATAAAGGAGAAAAGAGAGAGAGAACAGGGACGTAACTGATCACCAGCATGCAGGCCTCTGCAGACGTGACCAAGAAGGAAAGCTCCTGGAGCAGCTGGAAGGGCCAGGGTACCGATGTGTTTACTTATCGATTGTGTTTCGTGGCTGTGAGAGCTAAGCTGGTGTCTGTGCATGTAGGCAAAATGACCATGAGACTTGAGATGCACAGTCTAGCAGAGTCTGTGTATGTTGTGTGCTTTGCATGTGTGCGTTTGTCTTTTCATCAGTTTATTTGTCACATCTTGTGGGATCAAATATTTACCTGTGCCTCCTTCCACATGGACACGCCCCGATTACTGATCTTTTCTGCTGCGTGAGTGACAAAAAAAAAAAAAAAACAAACCCAAAGAGATGTTGAGAGACGCTGGTGGGTGTCGTGAAAAATAAATGTATACACACGCGCATACTGGGAGCCATCTGTTTTGGGTGCATGTTAATATGGATGCCAGTGTTGTAGACTAAGGCGTGTCATTGTTATCACCCTCCCCGTTTTGCGACCGTGCAGGGGAGCTGGTTTTATATGGCGTATGCTCTGTTTTTCTGTAACGAGGCAGCCGGAGCATCCGGACGGTACTGACAGACTATCTCCATGGTAACCAGGGCACACCCATTCCGATTACATCAGCTCTATCTCCTCGGCTGCCATGGCACCTTGCAGAGACTGGGCCTGAGATGAGCATCCTCCGTCTGTCGGTTTCCATAGCGTGGAGAGCTCGTAAAAAAGGGAACAGGAGAGAAAATGGCGTCCTGCTCTCCACACTGATTCTTGTCCCATCGTTTTTAGGTTTGCCTGAGCAGTGGAAAAAGCAATAGAGTGGTCAGCGCATTGTACGAATAGAGACCATAACAGTAAATTACTTTTCATGTGCGGCCTTGTAGAAAAAAAAAAAACAAACCTCAAGTGTCATTATTTCACAGACTCAGTCCGCTTTTAATTTGGCCTAAATGAAACTGTGTAACATGATGAGTATGTGATGGGATCTGCCCACATTATGACCGCATCGAATTAAGCTGATACAGTCAGGACAGCAAAGGATAAAATTTACCAGATTTACTTTCTGCACTGAAACTGTAGGCATTTTTGTTTAGTCATTGTGATTACTCAGTAAGCAGCACAGAGCTGACGTACTGCCACTGAGCTTCAAGAATTAGTCAATAATGATGCAGACAAATCTATGAGTGAGTCATTTTGGATTTCACTTCTAGCAGCTTCTAGTCTCTGATGCTTAAACATACTCTTCAAATTTCTGTATTACTAGTCACTAGTCAAGCAAAACAATGCTCTTAAGTGCATTTGTTTTGTGACGTGGTCTTTTGGGCCATAATTTTGCCAGTTTAGAAGGATTTTTACAGATGTGGAAGGAATATTATCTAATGTTGTCATTGTCAGACATATTTATGCTAAGCCAACAAGCTCAATCAAATAGAAAGTAAAATTTAGCACTAGAAGCACATTAACATGTAGTGTAGAAAGTTGTAGATGGCTGATACTTCATAGCACATGTGGTGGTGTTATTTATTTATTTATTTTTTACAAGTCAAACTATCCCTTTTGTAATAGATTGGACATAGAGTGTAGTGATGCTCTTAACATCCAGTTTTCTTTTACTTAGGGTTGTAACAAGCAGTGAAAGGCCAAAATGTATTTATTAGATTAGATTACATTAGAGAGTGCACATCTTCTAGTTTCTTGTCTTAGCATGAGGCTGAAACACTATATACATCAGTTCCAACATTGATCAAATGTAACCCTAACTCTAACCCCAGATGGATCACTGGTGACCTGGTGGTTTCTAAGCTATGATGCCTAAAAGTACACGTTTCTGAATTCCAGTCCTACATCTCGGCAGCTGAAGTCCCTTTGCATGTTTGCTCACTTGGGCTGACGGCTTGTTTGAGGCCACAAGGATGTCTTCAGTGATTTAATGAGGTCAGGCTAAACTAGTTTCACTACAGAAATGGGGGGAGGTGGGACTCGTATCATTGTCACTGGTTTTAATCATTTGCTCTGGTTTGATTTTGGATGCGTATGGAATATTAGGGTGTGAGGTCAACAAACAGGGCCTGGCAGGCTGTGTACTTCCTCTGCACTCTGACTCAACAGCCTGTGTTCAGTCTGAAGTCCTGAACTAATTATGTTAACGCTGTCACCTATGTGGTTCAGTCTAATGCAGTTAATGAGTTAGAAGCTAAATCTCAGCTTGCTGGCTAATGTAATGTGTAATGTCAAAATCCGTCACAAGAACTTTGGTTGTTTGTGGCTAGAGTTAATATGAAGCTGGCCTGATGTTAAATGTGCCACTGTCCTTTTGTGTTCTACAATAAAGGGAGTGGCTGTCTTCAATTGTCGGGGCGTAGACACACATTATGTGCAGCTGATTCCCCAGATTCGAGCAAATGAATCTCTCCCTGTTCCCAGTGGAACGTACTTTCCCCTCCCTCTCTCTTCCTCTTTCGGCCCCTCCCTTCCTGCCTCCCTCTCTCCGTCTTCTCTCAGTGAGCGGTGGGGAGAAAATGGAGCACGGTAACTATGGTAACTGCATCAGGCAGGTGCTCAGCAGACCCTTGCCTCTGTAACATTATAATGGAGAGTACAGCTACTGTAGGCAAATGACTTATTACGATAGCCCTATTCATCTGCAGCGGCACTGACCTCTGAAGTCATAGGATGGAATACTGACAAAAACAGACTCCTGTTTAATTTTCTATTTTGATACACTGTCGTTATTTTAGTGGCTACTGTGCAGTCTTTGTCACATGTCAGCGGGGCTGCGCTTAAAAGCCTGAGCATAAAAGAGCTTCACAGTACGTTTGTGTGTGTGCTGGATTGCAATGTGGTTCTTTGGCAACCGCACCCCACAGACATCCACCCTTCCAACCCTTCCCTCAGTCCCCCCCTCCTGCACAGGCGGATACTGATTTGCTGGTGTGGCTGTGGTCCCTCCCCTTCTGTGCAGGGGGGGGGGGCACTCTCCTCCAGTGCTCTCCTTTTGTCCGTGGATAAAGCAGCTGCCTCTTTCCCTGTTCAGCCATGGGAGCCGCAGGTCAGTACACGCTTCTACTGCTAAAAGCTTTTGGGTCTGCATGCAGACTCTGCAGCACATCACAAGTCGCTGTTTTGGCGGACAACACCTGCCTGCCTCTCCAGCAGAGCTGTTAATGTGTCTGTGTGTTCTTCCAGCTGCTCTGTATGTGCTACCTGTGCCTGTCCGTCTGTGTGTGTCCTCCTCAGAGCATCTCATTCATAACCTGTCAGTGCTGGAAGCACAAATGCCTTCTGTGGACATATTAGTGTGTTAAAGGCACAAAGATGGTATTCCTATTGTCATTGAAAGAGTATCTTTGATTTGGAATGAAAGACAAGTCAGGATGTGTTACTGAATAAGAATAGGCTGTACATGTTTCTCTCACAGTATAACAGCAGTGAGAGATTCACTCACAATGGCTTTCTTTTTTTACCCAGACTGTTTTGGCATCTACAGATGCCTTTTAGTGGAGAGTAAAGATGGCCGTCATCACTATGCTGCTCACAGCTCCATGGCTAAAATTAGAGCAGGCAGGCAGGCGGACAGCTCAGAGAGGAAGAAGAGTAAAACACCCAAGAGACCTAGCCAGCCATTCTCCCTGTCTTCAGGAGCACAAAACTTCACGTTATCATCTCAGCTCTGCTCACCTTCCTACTCTGAAGCTGTAGACTAGGTTTTCAGGTGCCAGTGTCAGCAGATGAATGCTGCCAATGTGGCTGGAGATACTGGGGGAGGCAGCTGGCTCAGCAGAGGTGGAAGAAGCAGCAGCCGTCAGTTCTCATGGAAACCGGCCTGTGTTTCCAGCCGACACAGACGGCTGCCAAAGGAGGACCATGTAATGGTACACTGGTCTAATCCTTAGTTATCACTCTCTCTCATCCTTAGCTAGTAGCTTTGAATTACAAGCCCCGACACCCAAAGACTCGAGAGCAGAGGGGGTGTGTGTAGCAACGTGTACAAGTACTATTGCTACGATTTCAGTAGTTTACTCCTGAGTGACGTGTTCTTGCATAAAGGAGACACTGCATTGAAGCATCGTCATCCTTTATCAATGACTAGAGAGCTGCTTGCCTGGCCAGGTCACATTGAACCGTTATCTGTGAAATGCTGATAGTGCTTCTATTCCTGCCCTTGCCTTCACAGAGCATAGGTCAATCATTAATTCTGTTGTGGAAGCAGGCGCTGCAGGTGTACGTTCAGAGTCAAACAGTTCTCCCCTTCACATACAGTGTGTATGTTTGTATACGTATGAGATCACACCAGGTGTCAGTGATAAGCACACATCAGATGCAAATATGAAGCCCTGCTGTTGGAGCTGATGGAATACAGACAAATGAGTCTTCTGTTACTTTTGCAATGTGACTACAATGACATATGTAATGTGAATATTGAATTAATCTCCAGCTATTTTGATAATAAATGAACTGATAATATATTTTTATAGGCAGATATAGTATCGTGATAGTTCGAGCAGGAGCAAATTGATAACAGATCAATGGCCCAATAGATCTTTGACATTATTAGGAACTGGATAACATCACTACTGAACACCAGGTCAACAGTAATAGATACTTGAATAAAGTAACTAATCAATAAATCTTTAATTGAACATCAAACCAACCTAAAAACATCTATGTGGGGGTAATTCTTTTTAGGCATTTCCTCTTAAAGCCAGTAATCTGAGTCAGAGTCTATTTTTTTAAGGGAGAAAAGGTACTTATTCTACGGTTCTGCGTTCTTACGTTTGAGTACCTACTTTCAGGTCTCTTTCCATTATGGCAGTAAACTGAGTATCATTGTCTAATGGACCAAAGAATGCACTTGAGCACATCATCTTGGAAATGCTGACCAACATTTTGTATTTTTCTAATATTTTACAGATCAAATAAAATATCAGTGGAAACAATGAAAATAGACATTATTTGCAGCCCTAATTCAGTAATACATTGTTAATTTATGTTTATTGCATTGTTACATGCATGTGAATTTATCAGGAGTCCATCTATTTACATACATAGATGGAGAATTACTTTGTTTCCATATAAAACTATTACATCTGCCTGGTAAAATATATTAGTTACATGCGATATAGGTGAAAAGTATCAAGGTGGCGATGATCAAATGTATAAATATCTATTTAATTGTATTACAGTCAGTTAATGTAACACTAAAGTTCTATTTGTTCCAGTTATATCTCTGTATGACTCGCTCTGTGTCGAAGGGGAAAGACAGAACTCATCACTCACACACCTTCGTACCACCTTTCAGTTCCTCAGCTCACTCTAACCCAATGAAAAGCTGGGTTAGGAAGCTGGGTTAAAACAGAATCACGTGACGGGCGAAGCTCTCCGAGGACGTTGGGTTGTGAACAGCTTCCAGTGATTTGACCCAAATGTGTGGTGCGTAGCAGGCGGCAGCAGCAGCAGCCTAGTCTACTTTGAACAGGATCCTGTCGTGGATGCCTGTACTGTATGTCACAAAGCGAGAGGTCAGGTCAGGCTGTGGCCATTTCTAACCCACCACTTCCTTCTGCCCCCCTCCTCCTCCTCCTCCTTTTCTTCCTCAGCTATTGACCTGCTCTACTGGAGGAATGTGAAGCAGTCCGGAGCCGTGTTCAGCAGTGTGCTTCTGCTCCTCTTCTCCCTGACCCAGTTCAGCGTGGTCAGCGTTGGAGCCTACTTAGCCCTGGCAGCCCTCTCCGCCACCATCAGCTTCAGAATCTACAAGTCTGTGCTTCAGGCCGTGCAGAAAACCGATGAGGGCCATCCTTTCAAGTGAGCCGGCTGTTCAATACATTAAAAGATCATTCTGAAGTGTCGAAGTGCATATGAAGCCTTTTCTTCTCTTATATTTGTTACCAGAGCCTACCTGGAGATGGAAATCGCTCTGTCCCAGGACCAGATTAGCAAATACGCCGATAAAATCCTGCTGTACTCCAACACCTGTATGAAGGAGCTCCGTAGGCTGTTCCTCGTACAAGATCTGGTCGACTCTTTGAAGGTTTGCCTCCAACTCCCATCCAGTTCCTGTATAACCTCAGAGTAGTCCAAACTCCACTTCCTTGAGGTTCAGTGTGAAGGTTCATGGGGCCACTAGTGGAGCTTCTGTCACACACACACACACACACACACACACACACACACACACACACACACACACAAAACACATCTGATAAAACAACACACACAAGTAGGTGATTTAGATGCCAACTTGCCATGTCTGTGTGTTTCAGTTTGCTGTTCTGATGTGGCTGCTGACCTATGTGGGCGCTCTCTTCAACGGCCTGACACTGCTCATCCTAGGTGAGGACTCACTGAGCCTTTCGTCTTTTCTGTGTCAAAATCTTGCTCTTCACAAGACTTGACGTGTTACAATATCTGTTACGAATGAGAAAATTCCATTCTGTCCTTATCAGACTGTCAGAGCCGGATCTATTTATTTTCTGGTCATGTTTACTCCGCTGTTGGGCGTGTGCAATATCTGCTTGCTTTTCCAGTTTACCTTAGATAATGTAATGTGCCAGCGGACGCTGCTGACATACATGTTCTTGCTGTATGTCACAATACCTCCACATGAACCGTTACTCTCCTTGTGTTGTTACAGCTGTGGTCTCCATGTTCACCATGCCTGTGGTGTACGAGAAACATCAGGTAGGACGCTTACACACAGTTACTAATGTCAGTGAAGTGGATTTTGACATGTTTCTTGACAGGTTTTTCTTTTGTGGTTTCAGGCACAGATTGACCAGTATGTGGGACTAATACGGACCCAGGTCAACTCTGTGGTGGGGAAGTGAGTGTTGAGTTCACATACCACGTAGGCACACAGACCTATCACCTATCCAGTTTGATCCTATTACAAAGTGCATCTGCCTCTCAGTGTTCAGTACATGCCTCCCACCCACTAGCAAAGTTGAGGAGTACAAAATAAATGCAATTGCAATCAATTATATAGTATTTCCATCATGTGGAGGATTAGATGGTGTAACAGCTGATGGAAATTCATCAGTATTTTCCTTTTGAAATTAAAAAAGGCTCAAATATTACTGTGACAATGTATTTTTAGGTCTTTTCATTGCACACTTTATAAGATTGGAGAATTGCATGAAATAACTGATGATTAAATTAACATTACTACATTTTTAAGTGGATAGTCTGTACAATCTGTAACCTGCTGCATTTTTAATGTCATTTTCCCAACATGACTCACGCACACTGCAGAGACCGGGACACAGTAACTCTTAACCCTTAAATACGTAGAACTCTTTTTGTAGTGATTTCCAGCAGAAATTTTCCCTACGTGAAACCTCACTTGTCAGTATTTATTAGTCTACCTTCTGCATTTTTCTTTGTGTATTCACTGATCATGCAGATGTTCATAAAAACACAGATTACATTCAAAGGTTATTATATCAAAACACAAAAAACTGATAAGTGACTTTTTCAATAAAAAAAATATCATTAACTGAACATTACAACAAGCATCTACAACCACTGTCATTTATTAAACTTTACTGGTGAATCAATGTTGTAGAAGATGGTGGTGTTTCCACGTTCATTAAGGAGCCTCTGAACGTCCAAATGGGTCATATCTGATGACCATGAAAAGATGACAAACTGCATTTTACACCAGTTATTTACATGTATTGATAGGATTAGTGGATCAAAAATTATTAGACATTTTAAATCAGTAGATGCTTTTGGTTGGCGGTGGATGTTTAAGCTTTTGAGGGTTAATGGAGCTTCTTCCTATGTTCCTGTGTACAATTGACAGCTTTAGTGGTGTAGACTCATGATGAGCACAACATAAAAGCCATTCATGTTAAGGGTGTCTTTTCTTGTTAATTTACTTGTTGCTAAAACAATCATTCATTACATTAATTGCAAAAATTCTAGTGTCAGCTTGGTACACAAGTGACAAAAATGTGGCCCCAGCTCTTCGAGTGACTGAAATCAGGTTGACATCTTTTAGGAAAACTGCCATCAATTAATAAAACAGCACAAGGTGTTGAAAACATGATACTGAAGTGTATATTTTGTGTGTCTAGGATCCAAGCGAAGATCCCAGGGGCAAAGAGAAAGGAGGAGTAACCTGTCTGTCTCACCGTGAAGCTGACAGTCCAGTCCAGCTCAAGAGGCAGACAGCCCGCTCACTGTTGAAGAGCCTGGTCATCATCTGTGGGGCGTAGTGCTATGTCATCTTGGTGTTCTCTAAAAAGCATCCACTGGAGAAGCCTTCACCCTGTCTATAGCAGTCTAAAAAAAACACTAACACACAGTCACACGTACATAATCCTGTTTCTAGGTAGACGAGTACACCACTTGAAACAAAAAAAGAAACTGACTTTTTTTGTGTTGCTTATAAAGTGCATGAAGTCAAGCCTTGGGTAAATAATATTTGATATCTTTTGTGCAGTTTTTACATCACGCTACATTTTTTTGCTTTGCAGTGCTTACCACAAACTGTACGGTTTGGCCCAAAAAAGCTAAATGCCCACAGACGTGCTCTGCTGCCAATGTTAAATACTGCTTCATGTTTCTGAGTTAGCAGATGGGGCTTCTCTCAGTATATGTCAATATATATAAATATCAAAATGATTTCCTTTTGGTGTTTCCAAGCACAAAATAATTTAACAATATGCGTCTTAGATGTGGTAATTGTAGGGTTTTTGCTTTTGTATACCCATAAGGAACAATACACACGCTCATGTTTTAGGTACTGTTGTACAACTACTATGAAGACAAGGAGTATCTGGTGATATTTAGCTTGTTTGAATAACTGTCCAACTTTGTACTATGTTCAACTATACTCTGTAGTTCTTTAGACCCTGGACTCTTTAACTATTTGCACTTACAGTATGTATTTAATTACAATAAGAAAATAAATGTACGTTGATGTATAACATCTCCTCATCTTTACTTATGAGTTCATGTTGGTGAAGATGAGCTGAATGACACCATGGCTAAGTTTGAGGTGATAACACCGTGTGTGGCTCTGCAGCGTTTACAGTATACAAGGAAAACACTGGACTGGACACTTGGAATGGTGAGCTATAAATACAGACCAGTGACTTCTGGCGAACCTATGTAGGAGAGAGAGTGTGTGTGTGACTTTGTGACAAATTTAACATGGGTCGAGTCACAATGAGACTGTCTGAATGACGCCTGATTGACAAGCCTCATCTGTTTTGACTATTTTTAATGAACCACTGATACACTGAAACATGAACCTTCAATGGATGGATTGAATCAATGATCATGAACATTCCTTGCAGCTGCTTATTTTAACAGAATGACTATTCCAGTAATGCTGTTAATGTCAAAGAAAAGACTGCTGATTCTGCTGCGCTGCTGTAAGCTGCAGTCAACTCAAAAATCCTTCAAACAAAATCAATCATCAATTAACAGGCAAAACAAACATTTTCAACACAAACACACAGGTAAGTGTGATTTTTTTTTTTAGCTGTTGAGCAGAATAATAGGATGTAGGTGGAACAGAGCCCCTCTGGTTTTTCCACCTCCTGGCTGAACAATGTCCATCTTCAGAGAAGGATCTACCTGCAGGTTCAATACACACACACAATAAATCACACTGAAAATGGTTAATACACAATTAATATGTAGCAAAGGTAATGATGGAAATAAAAGTGCAACAAATGGATGTCATACCTGGTTCCATTTCTCTGGTAACTTGTAGTACTCTGGATTGACAGCTTCCCTATGCAGTTGCTTGCTGTACAATCTGAAATAAAACAAAGACAAGTGAATACACACTGAACAGCTGAACATCAGTGACTACTGTCGGTGTGTGCATGTGACCTTGTGAGGCGCTCTCGACAGTCCTCCTGCAGGTGACTGAGCCTGTCCAGCTCCAGATGCAGAGTGCCATTGGGGCCTTCACACACGAGACGGTTTATGGCCTGGCGCAAAGCGTTTATCTGAAAAGAAACGACATGTATACTTAACCTGCACTACATTCAAACTGAGGTACTAATGATACTTCATTCCACCATCCTCTCATTCAGTTATGAGAGTCAATCTGCACCAGCCAGTCCACAGAAATACATGCTAACCAACTACCTGAACTTGACCTCCACAGAGTGGTTGCACATATTGGAGCTGTAGCTGCAAATCAAATGTGATACCAGTTAAGGCCAAAAGATTTAATGACAAATTATTGAAACTATAAAAAAGTGAAAATGGAATAACCATATCACAGAAGCTACAATTGTTTGATACACGTAAAATGTGTCCCAACATATCACTATAAATTAAACATTGTGGTTCTGCAGGGACTTAAGACCTGAGGACAGTTGCTTGTGTAACAAAAATAATTTTAGTGTACCTATTTTAGTGTAAAAAAAAATCAACACTTCCTCTAAAATCACAACTCACTGCACTTACAATATCTGTGGATATAATTATTATTCAACTCTAATTCCAATTTTCTATTCCACTGCTGTGTTGACAGATTGAATAAAACTGGACTTTCCTCTTCCATCTATGTTTTTCCTGTTTGAAAATAATCTGCCTGTGGGTGATGGCAGACCACCATCCACTGCCCCCTAACATGCACGGGAAGGCTTTTCTTAGCCATTGGACGACACAGGACACAGTCTATGAGTCCAGGTCAGCAGCCTCCAATGTGTGTGTGTCTCAGACCAAGAGTAACCAAAGACAGGGGAAGAGAATCACACCCCTGCCTTCTGCACATAATGTTCTTTAAAAGTCAATTAGAACTTGGTCAGAACACTGTGACCACACTATTTTGTTTTTTATACCTACTACTATATGTGAGTAAATTTACCTTCCTGACCAATGTTATGCATGGACCTTAAAATTTCTGGCAGATATACTACAGATATACTGGTTATAAAACACATCTGTATACTTCCCTCTGGTGGTTAAAGCCATTACCTCAGTGACGTCTTCCACATCAAACTTGACATCAAAGGTGAGTTCGACGTCGTGCTCAGGAAGGATGCCCTCTTGTGTCTGGCTGCTCCACCCCAGGCCACAGAGAGCCCCTGTGTAGCACGTCCTCTCTTCGTTGGTGCTTTATTATTATTATTTTTTTTTCAAATGAAGGGAATGTTTTAGTGGTTGATTGTGTCATCTTGAAAGTGTGCAGTGTTTTTGTTTTTTTTTTTTTGTTGTGTTTGACTCACCGTAGCTCCATGACGGGGGTGAAGAGCATGGTGGTGAGTGCAGGCAGACCGGGGATGTCTGGCATAAGGGTGGTGTCCCTCAGTAGAATATATGTTCCTGCAAGTACAACTGTAGTTAGAATGTGACTACCTGGAGTGGTCCATAAGAGCAAAAACCACATATTTCAGGAAGATAGGAACTTATTATTATATAATTTTATATTCTATTATTTATTATTTAATATTAAAAATACATGTATCTTAAGTCTTTACAGTTTATTTTGTTTACATTGTCAGCTACAAAAATTCTGATGTTTCAATATTTTGATTTACTTGATTTTAATCATGTATATTTGGATGCTGACAAAATATTTGATCATTATAATTCATGTAATGTTTTACCCCTAAATTTCTGATTTTTATTAAGCTAACATTTTTAGCCTTGTGGCTACTGTGTCTGCAAGCCTGACATTTATGGACCTCAATAAATGCCACATTTAACCTGAAAGACGGTGTTTGTCTTGATGATTTGTAATGATTATGTATGTGCTACCTTTCGAGCTGACAGCCACGGTCCCAGCAACCAACATCCTCTGAAATTTGTAGTGAGGGTTTTCAATCACTGCCAGGGAGTTCATGCTGCTCCTGTCGACTAACACCGCCCTGAAGAGATACAAGTCGATGAGCATGAGAGGAGGAGATGTTACCTCACCAGTTTCAGTTGGTTTTCGTTAATGTGAGACTTACTTGTAGTGGGTCTTGTGGCTTATGCTGTGGAAGTTGGCCTTATATGGACTGCTTGGTCCATGCAGATGAACCTGTGTTGTTACAGGAAGGATACATTCAAAGGTTATGTACTCATTCTTTAGTCACAAAAACAATCACTGTGCTGTCACTGTTGTAGCAGACAGACTGGGTGTGAGTATGTTTCACAACCACATGAAGAACACAAGCGTGAGATGATGAAATGGCTCCATCTCCTGGACAAACTAACAAACATAAACAGTACAGGTGTGACTCCATCATGCACACATTTGCAAGTATCAGGATCTCTCACACAGCAGGTCTGTCTGAAGTGGTACACTGTGTGCAAATGGCATTATGATTTGGAGTATTATAAGGAAATAAGCAACATGTCCTGTATTGTAAACTGCATTACAGTTATCTTGTTATTCATATTTTATTTAATGGTGGTGTTTTTTAGAAGCATTTCTGCCACTTGCAGTATTGCCAGTAATGTCACAGCATTACTGCTCGAGTGTGAGCCAAACCTTACATTACACTACATTACACATGTACACTGCAGTCAAATAATCCATGTGCTGTAGAGATGAATTATTGTGGTAATACAAATGAAAAATTTAGACAACACAATGTACTCTGGCAGCAAATGAAACGGACAACTAATATGAATAATCTTATATGTAGCAAATAATTTCAGACACATATATATATACACATACATATATGTGTGTGTGTGTATGTACCTATATGTAAAATAGCTGCAGGGAATTATGATTCCTTAGTCTAGACACCTGCAATAAAGAGCAGTAGCAAGATACATAAATTTGACATGTCTGACTGAAATGAATATATTTTTATGGAAAAGGGTGTTTTGAAATTCAAATGAAAAATAAAATTATCATATTGTAATTTTCTTTATGTTAAAATGTGAAATGGATAAAGAAAAAAGTATAGTTGAGGAACTTAAGCCAAACTTCTGAATAATCCCCAGTCACTTCAGTGTAGTTTTAGGCAAGTGTTACGTATTAAAAGACTATTTTAGATCATTTTATTTTTTCTAGGGCTCAGTGTGGCTGTACACATGTGCTGTGGGTTATTGTTTATCTTACCTTTGTCTTGGAAAAGGACTGGCGGCTCTTGGAAAAGTGGTCAAGCAGGCTGTCAATGAGCTCCTTCTCCTCTTTCTTTTGTTCCTTCCAGAAGCTGCTGACCACATTGGGGACATATGTTCCTGTCTCCATGTCCTTGTACAGGGACATCAGTATCTCGTGGCTTTGCTTCAAGCACATGAAAAAAGAGCACACAGTAGTAATAGAATTTTTTTTTTTTTACAGTAAGTCTACAGGAGCTTAGGGATTTTTCTACAAAAGTTGGTTTTAATCTTTTACTGTAAAATTCAGAAAACCTTCACTGGTTTATACAGTCAATAAGGACCAGCAACCAAAGTGTCCAAAATGCCTAGTCACCTTGGAGTCAAAGCTCTCCTCAACCTTCACAGCATGACCTTCCCGAACCAAGATGTCTACCACGCTGGTGTTTTTCATGTCTATGATGGTGAGCAGGTCCACACGCATGACGTTGTGAAGGATAGAGTACAGAGACACCATGAGCGAGTGGCCCTTCACCAGTATGATGAAGCGGTCACGGGCAAGGCTGCTCCACTGGTTCCCCAGGATCATGGACTGGGCTGACGGACGCATGCCAATAACTTGGAATTCCTGGGCCTGATAAAACATGCAAGTCATTTTTGATTTATTCACTTTTTGAGTTATTTGAACTATTTGTCGTCAGTCTGAAAAGTGAAGAACATGTATTTACATTTCTGAAAAAACATGCAACTTAGTATTTCTACCTGGAATGGGTGAGATAGGAGGTCAGACGGTAGCTCTCTGAGACTGCTACAAGAGACAACTGTTGTATTGCCGAAGTCCAGGAAGAACACCTGCATAACACACAGTTACTGTGCAATGGTAGTTAAACCAATGCCATACACTCCTGTTCAGAATATCATGATGTAAGTCCCACACAAGTCTAGAAGATAATTAGCCTCATTTTGCTTGAGTCATTTTAAACCTGCAGGCTTACAGATGACTTCCCCTTTAGCATAATCCTGTACTATTTTTCTAAATACAAAATACGTCCTTCGCTGCATAAAATAAAAGTCAAACATTTAACCTAAATACTACCAGTATAAACCAGTCGTTTTTGCAGATCCCCAAGTTAACATTTCCTTATTCTTATTATTTTTCATTCTCTTTGTGAGATATTTATTTATTATTATTATTATCATCATCATCATCATCATCATCATCATCATCATTATCATTATTATTATTATTATTATTATCATCATTATAATTTATTTATTGTCTGAATACCAATAGCTTTAGGAAAAATTCCTTATATAATGTGGTGTAACCTGTTGCTATAATGTTCAACGTATTATAGGCAGTGTATGAAGTGGAGTCAAACTTGTTCATGGGCTGAAATTATTATTATTATTTTACCACCAGGAAATCATCAACAAATTAACAAAACTGACATGACATTTCATACACAAATCACATCTTGAAGACCAGAGAAGGAAAAGGGATGTGTTATAAGAGTAATGACGCATTAGATCACTATTCCTGCATGAGGGTTTTCTATACTTTGCGAAACAGTGTTATTTACCTCTACTGTATTCCCACGCATGTGCAGGATCTTGGCCCGGTAGTACAGACACTGCTCATTGGCCTCTGAAAAAGGGGCCAGGCAAAGCAGGTTTGGGTAGAGTGACACAGCAACAGGATGCAGCGTGCGATGGTTTATCTCTGCTGTCAGGTGGCGTTGTTTCGCCAAGCTAGCGTCATCAGCCTGGAAGCCCCAGAAATGACCCACCTCCACCACCTGTGTCAGGTATCCATATAAAGAGAAAACATACATCGTTTAGTGACAGACACATAGAGCATAAATCTTGTAAGGATGAATGTAAGGGATTGACCTCAGTAATGTTGACTATAAACATCCGGTTGGGGGGAATCTTGTCCGGATCAATAATGCTGCTCACCACATCCACTGGGGAGACAGTCTGGCTCTGGAAGTCTACATTCACCCTGTGTAGTAACAGCAAACAAAACATATTCTGCATTTTTTAGACAGAGCTTCTATGTATTGAGCCCTTCAACACATGGGTCTGAATATAGCTCCTCTGGTAAATGATAAGGCAGTATCACAGTTAAAAGGGAAGGTAACAAAACAAAAACAGTTACTGATTTAACTGCATTTTGTGGCACACCGAATGATGGCTCAATGCTACCCTTTCTACTGCTGTCAGAGGATGGAGAAAGATGTTAGTGCTGCCTCTGCCACAAACCTCCCCTCTCTGAGTTCAAGTGATGGCTCAGAGAGTCATGCAGAGTGCTAAGATGTCAGATTACATTAAGGCCCAGTGAAGGGACACTGACCAATGCACCCTATGGTGCAAGCTCCACTTTCCAAAAAGACAATCCCAGCTCTAAAAAAATCCTTGTTCTTTCATATATATTTAAAGTCTTTTTAAATTTATACAGCGACCTTTTCACTTAGATAAGAGAAAAGAGCAACATCTATTTTGCATTACGTGTGGACAGGATAGTACCGTGAATATTTCATATTAGTTTTTCCTCTGTTCCCCGCACACATCTCTATCTGATCAATGGAGTAGGCAGACAGCTCCAGGGTATGACTCTGTTGAGCCAGGAGGAGAGCAAGGGACACCTCAGGCAGCTCCCCCGAGTTCTGGGACGTCCTGTAGAACTCCACATATGCTCTGTGTACATATAAGCGCAAAGTCAGACGATAACAAGGTTACAATATTTTGTCCTTATGTCACTCATAAAAGTGGTTTGAGTCAATAAAATGCTAAAGCACTATGCCTATGTTTGCTCCAGATGTCATAGTACCTGGTGCTCTCAAAGGAAATGGTTTTGACCTGGCCACACAGGCGGAACATGGACTGCAGCTGTTTGTAGTACAGGAAACTGTAAGGAGGGAGGTTCCTCACCTGGAGACAACATGTAAATTGACATTACTTTAGCATTGTTAGTTTGGAGTGGGGCTGTGTGTGGTATTTATCCATAGTCCATCTAGTCAGTAACAGTATGAATGGATTTGTTGGTTAATTTGATATTGAGGGAGACAGAAGATACGGTTCTACAGCTGCTGCAATTGGTTAGTCTGGATTATTTGGACTAAATCATATATTATACAAAAGTCACACAGTAACACAATTCCATTAGCCCATGGAGGTAGGTAGTGGAACTGATGCTGACTTCTATTTATGTTCTCCTTTAGGTGGCTTAAATATAATTTTTCCGGGCCCTGTCCACATCAGTATTTTATTCTACTACCACACTGGTACTCCAGTTTATTGGCCACAAGCTACTGCAGAAATACTGCATATGGGCCATGAATAAGTATCTCAAACCTCAACTTAGACTAACATACATGAAATGTGTACAGTAAGATGCCTTTCAATTGCTGTTAATGCCATTACACTTGATAAATCTGAGCCAGTTACTTTTAAGGTCTGCCTATTCAAGTGAAATAGTCGTCATCTCCAACATTTTGGGTCATACCATCACTGTTGTTCTGTGGTTAAAACCATTCAACTCTCTGGAGGCCAAGTCTTCGTCTATATCCCCCTGAACAAAGTAGTTGGGGTAGTAGGCACCTGCAATAACCACCTAGGAAAGACAGAAAGGTGTGACCACTTCAATCGGGACGATCAAGTACTGGATGGACATTCAGCTGTGGACAACACTGAATCTAACCTGAAGAATGAACTTCTGTCTGTGCACACTGGTGTAGTCAGAGGGTTGAGTGTCATGTGGCACGAGCATGTTGAACTGAGCAACACGCTTCTTTAGATCCTCATACAGCTCTGCAACCTGGACAATGAAATACTGCTGAGGACGGCTGAGCAACCACATTTTACAGTTACATTGTAGAATATTAACGCAAAAAGGGAATTTTCAGGCAGTTGGATTGGTAGTGAAAAAAATTCTAATCTATAATTAAAGGGACTAAATATTTACACACAGACTGTATAAGTTTCACTTTAACATCAGAGGTAAATCAACAAAAGTAATTACACTGATGCACGGTCAGGACAGGAAACTTAAGATGGTTACATATCTTTGACTGTTATTCTAGGAAGAGGGATAACAAAAATACACTGTAATGTTTCCCACTAAATTTAGTCTGAATTATGCTCCTGGGTTTTTAATACCTCCCTGATTCTCTTGATCTGAATGAAGTTCTCTCTTCCCCAATCGAGCTCGTCCTGAGAGGAAAAAACAGCACAAATAAAAACTTGCATTTAAATAAGAAATAAAGAAGAGGACAGAGTTCTGTACTGAGTTATTAAGTCCTGACAAATGGTCTAGCTTATAGCTTCAATATAATAAAATAAATACAACATTCCTGACACCGTTTTCAATTTGCATCAATTTTCAATCACTCATTTCTCACGTTGAAAAGAACACAAAACATGGCAGAGTGACAGAGGAAAATTTACATAGAAGCAGAAAATATATCATTTCTACCTCTCCAAGTATGTCACAGTTTTTATGTTTGCATCTTTACACTGAGCTCATGTTTGGATGTTTGTTGTGTTGTTCACCTTTGGGTGTCTCAGCTGTCCTTTCTTTTTGGATGCGTACCAGGCCTAACAGTAAGAGACAACAGGAAAGGGATTTAAAAACAACCAATAGGCAAATATGTAAATCCCATCAACAACACAACTTCCAGTTGACTTGGCATCAAACACAATACCTTGAAGGCATTGACAAGAGCTATGGAATCACTGGGGGTACCGCGGGCAAAAGCCAACTTGCTCCTGAAATTTCAGATGGAATTTATCAGAGAAAAAATATTAAACAAGAAATATATAGAACAAATATCATTCTCATACATCATAATATTTATATGGTGTTAACATCAACTGCCTGTGGGCCTGCAATTCACCATTTGCTAAGAGAATATTTGGTCTGAATTTAATTACTATAATGTCATAAAAAATGAAAAAAAATCCCTTCACTCGTTCTCATACATACTTAAAGTAAAATTCACCCAACAAATTATTTTTAGTCTGTGTGTCCTCGGTGAATAATGAAGCACCTAAATTGTCAGTCAGTCTGTATGTAATGCGGTCACGGATGTTCTGGTGTGAATGTCTTTTAGCTTTAGTAAAAAAATAAATAAATAAATGAATGAATGAATGAATGAATAAATTTAAATACCTTCTTTAAAATCTAAAACATATCTTAAACATAACTAATAATTTTTTAATGTATTTTTTATGTCTGTGTATCTGCTGATGGTGTCTCACCTGTGGCCAGCGAGCTTCTGCATCGATGGGATGGCAAAGAAACTCTTCAACGAGTGTGAGGCAGCTGATGAACAGAAAGTTGTTTTTTTTTTGGAGATAGTAATGTTAATACAGAAAGCATTAAAGCACAGTTATGACAGATTTGTTGAGTAAATGACATCTCTAGCAGGATTTTCACTAGCTTCAACTAAAAATATATATAGACAAGCTTTTTTTTTTTTTTTACCAGATATGTGTACACAAATTTTGAAAAAATTGCATAGATAAAACCAAGAGCAAAAGGTTAAAGACATAAGAATACAAATCATTAAATCTAATTATAAATTACTTTGTGCTGCACCTAAGCCTTCTTATGGTTTGGAGAATCCTATCTGGAATTCTAAATAAGTGTGTCTAACCTATGATGAGGCATTCATCCAGACAGCCAAAGACATGGCCCAGGACAATCATCTTCCCCAGGTACAGATCCACAGGTAAGTGGGCCAGGACTCTGCCCAGAAAAGTCAGCTCACCATCGTCATACTGACCCCTGCCATCACTTTTTGCAGACAGCGCACCCATCTACAAAATATACATAGAGCAAGTTTCAGGATGACAGTCTCCATTAGTATTTTCTTACATTTAATGATTACAATTACAATTCAGAAAGATTATTGATTACATTTAACATCACTGTTAGGCATGTAGCTGTTGTCAGTCGAGTTTAGTTTATTTCAATAGGCACCACTCACACAGACAGGCAATCAAATAATCACAAACAATGACAAAACAAAGACATGCACCCAGGTTCAAGGTCAATCTAATGTATGTATGTATGTACAGTATGTATGTATGTCTGTATGTGTGGACAGACTGACAGAAAAAGGTGTAGGCTGAGATTGTTGCTTATTAAACCTACCCCTTTTATATCAATTATTTTGAACCACCTTAAAACTTCACACTTCTTAAAAGTATCCATCTGGTCTACTTAAACAGTAAACAGAACAAAAAATTTACAATTCACAAATTATAATTCTAAGTTTTAAGCAGCTCTAGACTCCCCGCCTGAGAATTTCAGACTTGTATATCAGGCAGCACCTCCAGTCTTAAAAATACTTGTATTTATGAGTTTTTTTACACCAACTTCGATTTTTTTCACATCTTTTTCTTTTGTCTTTTTTCTTTTAATATGCATATTTGTATTTGGAAAACTATATATTTTTGTGGTGTTGGTATATCCCACTCTCTCTTGCCAACATAAATGCACAATGACTAAAGCCTGCCTTACAATACACTCACATAACAGACATGACAATACTAACACTGGCTGACACAAAGCTCATTTAGCAGGAGTTCCTGTCTAATATTCTGTGACAGAGCCCAGTGGTCAGCTGCCCAAACAACATAACACTCACTGTTACAGCCACGCACTCACAGAACATGTACTTAAATGGGCATTCCTGGTTTTTCTTAGACTTTCACTTTTTATCTGACCTCTTTGAGTTGGAGCACTGTCCTCGCTATGTCGCTGAGATTGGGGGGTGAGAGGGCTGTGGACAGGAGAGAGCGGGAATCTCCCATGTCCAGTAGCTTCACTTTCAACATGATGGTGGCCAGGGGGGCGAGCTGTAAAAAGGGCAACAGCATGACAACAATTAGTTATCTAAGAATGGGGTCGAAAAAAGAAGACAGAAAAACTAATTATCCATCTGCTGTCCCATTCCTCTTACCAGCATCTGAGGGATCATGTAGTCTGGGATTTCATTCCTCCAGAAATCTTTAGTAACAAGACGGTAACAGTAGCCCTTAGAAACTCGGCCTGCCCTACCTAACAGAATGAAAAAATGCTTGAGATGACAGTATGAAATGTAATTAGGCTTTTTGGAAGTGCCATAGCTATTGGTTGCTTACCTCTGCGCTGGTTGCAATTAGTTTTGGATGCCCAGGTGAGCCGCAGAGACTGGTAATTGGTATCTTGGTCACAAACCAGGTGACGGGCCAGGCAGAAGTCAATCACTGTGGCAACAACAAAAAAATAAATAAAAATGCATAAACAACTTAAATTTTATATCACAATAAAACCAACATGAGGGTCGATTACTATACCATATTTGACGTCTGGAACAGTCAATGAACTCTCTGCAATGTTGGTGGAAAGGATGACCTGAAACATGAGATGAGATCAGTACAATAGACTTCAAAACATATGCAAGACAGAATATAGCTTTTTTTTTTTTGTTTACCTTCCTGTATCCAGGCACAGGCAGCAAAAACACCCCATTTTGTTCTTCCAAAGTCACAGTGGAGTGCAAAGGATAAACCTGCAATCTATAAGTAAATGTAAGCACGGCTAGTAAACAAAAGGTGAAGCAAGTCAGCCAGCACAATGAAATTTAGAGATGTTACCCCCAACTGGTCACACAACACTTTGCCCTTCCTGCTCACGGATACCCTGCCTACTCAGGGATTCATTTTGAGTCTTAACTTTGAATGTTTTTTAAAAAAATGTTCAAAAATTTGTAAAAAAAAAAAAAAAAAATTGAAATAAAGGCACATGTACAGAGCATTTGTGTGAAATCTAAAAAGAATTGGGTGAATAATGTCTGAGAAATTGGTTGGACAAACTGTAAAAGTTGAATTGTAAAACAATTATTTTAAAAAATCTAAAAATTGAAATTCAGCCATCAAACTGTGTACTGCACCTCTCCTAGTGGTAAAGAACATGTCTGAAATTTGAACAGAATTGACAAAAATCTCAGAATTCCTGGTACATCTATATTTATAGGCGGGCAGGGGTATAAATATGATCATTATTACAGAAAGGAGGAAAACTAAAACAGAAAAATAAAAAAGCAGCCAGCAAAACAAACCAGAAATCTCATACTAACAGAATATGAACTTTAAACATCACAGACTTCATACCATGATCATTTCAATAAAGAAGCACGACAGGCAGAATTGAACAAAGGGAAAATTGAAGTGCCCACCTTTTGTGGACCAGTTTGGCTAAGGCCTCCTGCATGTAGCTAATCTCAAACATGCCAGGGAGGAACACCAGCACGCTGCCTCTCTCTGATGAAGTGACACCACCTCCAATCTCTGCGTTGCTGCTCATACACAAACGCATATTCAGGTACACACAAGCACAAATGGCAGCTAACAACATGTGTGAAGAGGTCTTACTTGGAATCTTTGCCTTCTACTTCATCAAAGCTCTGAATGAGACTGATGGCAAGATTATACATTTCTACTGAGATGTGAGGGTCATATGGATCAGGCAACTCATCCTGGTGAGGAGATAAATATGTGTGTAAATGGCTTCTCTTCAGAACACAGAACAGCAGGATCAAACATAATATAACATCTTCACACCTTGTGTGGTAACAGGCTGTGGAGATCATCCAGATAATACTCCTCAATGGCATAGGGCGTCCCCTCCACTTCAAAAACATAGGCTGGGTTCATCTTTCCACGAACTGGGGTGCCAAAGTATTCAGCAAACTCTCTGCAGTTAATGGTGGCTGACATGAGGATAATCTGTGAAGGCATTAGTTCTGTAAGTAAATGTTTATGCAAGGCAAAAGGTTGGAAGCAGATGAGTGTTCTCCTTGCAGTTACCTTTACATAACGAGAGTTGGAGTGAAGGAGTTTTCTCAAAACCAGCAGGAGAAAATCCATTTCTTCAGTCCGCTCATGAACCTGGAGCACAGGGACAGAGGTTAAATGATGCCCATAAAGAATAAAATAAAGAAGTATAGTAACAAATACAACTGTAAATATTTCTAACACGCTAAAAATGGAATGAATATAAGAGAAAATTAAAACAAGCTGGTGAATATTTACTCACCAGCGAATAACAACACTGATTCAATGTGGAGCATGAACTTAAGACAATACATTAAAATGTCCTTTGCACATATAAATGACAAACAAATGGAGTGTAGACTATAAAACAGTACCTCATCTACAAAAATGTGGGAGTACTCTGTGAGACTTTTTGCTGAAACCAGTTTCTGCAACAGTACTCCTGTAGTCATGTAGATTAGCCGTGTGTGTTCAGTAGCCATCTTCTCCAGACCAACCTGTAAATTGAAGTGTGCATAGTTTCATTTACAAATGTAAACTGTTAAAATTTGTTTCAGTACCACATCAAGAGATTCCATACAAGCTGTATACTGTTTGTAATTCCATACAGGTATTTAAAACATGCATACAACCACAATGGGGTGCACATCACTAACTTCCTGACACTTTGATTCAATTCAGGGGCTTACGATCTGATGATAAACGATTATGGATGCACCCCGCAATTAATTAAAAATTTTCTCACTGTATGACAAGTACTTGCTATTTTTAAAACTAAGTGCACTTCTAATGACCCACAATGAAAACAAGCTGATGAATTTGCTTGCATTATCTTTTACTGAGGCAACACAAATGTGTCAACTGGAGGGTTATACATGTACCTGGCAACATACTGGATCGCAAAGAACCCACAGGAAGATGAACATGCTTAATCATGTTCGTCGTGTTCCCAAAATACTTCATTGGTGCTCAATACACCCCACAAATACTGTGGCTTTTGTCCAGTTCCCCTTTCCCCTCGACTTCATAGAAACCAAAATGTTTCCATATAGTAGCTTTTAACAGAGTTGTAGGCGCTGCATTGGATTGGTTTTTCTGCCATATTTTTGTTTTGTGTATGCATCGCCATAAACTGTTCAGGGCGGTGCAGCGGTCGCAATTAGTTACACCGTCAACATTATTAAAACAATGTTACATTCAGAACATCGATTTTTGACATTTCTGCAACGATCCATATTCGGGCATGTCCGCATCGCGATGCATCGAAGAATCAATTATTTTCTGCACCCCTACAACCACAATAATGTCATTATTTTAGTTCCACTGTGAGCAGTGTTTCAGGTTGGTTAGGTATAAAATCTCTTATAAAACAAATCTAGTTTGTGTTGATAAGGCTATACAATACTGCCTCAGAAAAGAAAACACAAGACACACACACACTGTGCTTTCTCTAGAGTACTGTAATTTCAGGAACTTAAAAATAAATAAATAAATAAAAAACCACCAACATGACTACTTCTGGTCAGTTCTAAAG
This sequence comes from Apogon talboti, assembly GCA_037367365.1. Lineage (NCBI taxonomy): Eukaryota > Metazoa > Chordata > Actinopteri > Kurtiformes > Apogonidae > Apogon > Apogon talboti. The sequence continues at coordinate 2,608,690 of JAPQRQ010000016.1, forward strand.
AAAAGACCAGTGACCTGTGATAACCTCCAATGCTAACTTGCCTTCAACCTCAGGGAAACACTATTTTAGTTCTCAGACTCAACTCCGTGCATGAAAACAACTTTCTAGTCACTTAAAAGAAGACAAAGAACTCTTGCCTTGCAGTAAACACGGGCACTTCAGATGGACTCATGACAAATGTGAAAAAGCACCTCTGAGGTAAACAAATAAGGACAATGAATGTTTTAGGTATGCTGCAGCGTGACTGTTCATAGCAGTCTGTGTCAGTGAGATCACCACTAACTCTAGAAGTTTGCCGCAAGTGGAGGAGACAGCAGTTATTATTAGACATGCTGTTTCAGAGCTCTGTTCAACACATCCAGACAACAATGCACAAACATCTTATGTATGCATCGTGATTGGAGAGGATATTTCATGTGCTTTTAGAGTTTGTTATCAAAGCTGAACCAAAATAAAAAGCTACTCCTAACTAAAGGACAAATTAATCAACATATTAAATAACTAAAATCAATAGCCCTACATCTAAATTCCTCGATATGAAATAAGAATGGATGCACGGGAATAATGTTATTACATTATAAATGCATTCCATCCAAAAGCTGCACCAACCTGATATCCTACTAGACTTCCAAGGGTGCATTTTCGCTGTGTAGCGACCCATCGGGCAATACTGGTGGCTCCAATTTTACGTGGTTGAGTGACCACGATGTTGCATGGGGCGTTTTTCTCATTGTAGTGGTCCAGAATGTACTGTGGCACCTGGGTGGTCTTGCCACTGCCTGTGGCTCCTCGGATGATCACTACAGAGTTGTTTTCTATGAGGGAAATCAGCTGGAAGCATATGCACAAGTGAAATATGTACACAGTTCTGGCCATTTCCTTTACTATAATGAAACGACATTTAAAATAACTTTGGCATCAGCATTAGAAAAGTGCTGGTTAAATAACTGCACGATCAACAAAAATCAACACACTGTAAGTATGAACATTTTTGATAAGTGAATTTTAAGTTAGCTTTGGTCCTGCAGCATAAAATAGCAGTGTCCATTTTGTGTAAACCATAAAAGCTGAAGTGCACCAGTGTCCTGAGGACTATGACAAACTCAATAAACCTCCTTACATGACCAAAAGAAAAAGAACTACAGGAGGATGAGTGCACTTTGAGACCATCAGGCAGCGTGGTTGTGTATACGGTTTATTAACAACGCAGGTTTACCTCCTGTCTGTTTTTGGTTACTGGAAGGCTGGGGTACTCATAGCTGGCGAGTGAAGGAGGCACTGTACCTGAGCAATCGCAATAAAACAAACATATAATACAGTGGTTTTAACATTATAATGCAAATTCATATACAGTTTTGAAGTGTGCTGTAAGAGGCATACAAGAAAAGGAAAAAAAATAATTTAAACTTTAATACTCACTCGTCCCAAATCCCCATTTTTGGGATCGCCTTCTATCAGCACTCACAGCTGTCAGAGTGTCATCATCAGAAATGTTTGATGGACTGAAAAGAAACAAAATTAAATTAAATTTTAAGCTGTTTAGACATCTTTAGGATCACTTAACCAATCCATTGCAATAAGACATTGTGCAATAATCTGCTTGGGATGCAAAAAGGTAAGACTCAAGAATTTGCTCAAATGTAATAAACTGCATTTAATGCTGCAAACTAAACAGGTATGATAAAAAAAGATTGTGTAAGGTACTATGAAACATTACCAATTAAGGCAGGACAAAATGGCAAAAGAAGTTTTTTATGATAAAAAAAAAGGCTCACTATCGGTGAATACCATTAATTACCATGATAGATGTCAAATTTTCTCAAGTTTAAAAAATTATTTTTGTTCTGATTTGAAGTTGAAGAAGCCAGACATTTATTGTTGTTGTAAGTTATTCATAAAACACTTAAAGCAACAAAACTGATGTGACATCACAAATAACTGATATGTTGATATCTGAAAGTTCAGATGAAACATGGGCAGGTCTGTCTATTCCACTATTTGGTTTCATTTCAGACTTTGCTCTGAGTTCTGCCTCTGACTGCTGAGCCAGCCCTACAGCATAAAGGCTGGGAGGGCATTTCCAGCTGCTGCTTTTTCCCACTCGCTCCAAGCACAAGTGGGGGGGCAATCCTAACAGCAGGCACAAACCCCAACGGCGCTAAGATGAACCCAAACAGAACACACACAGCTTGTGTGCACACATGCACTGTCGCCCTCTCCCTTTCTCTCCAATGCACACATTTGGTGCAAGCTACAAAGCAGCAGACCTCATGACAAAGCTGCACAGAGGAGCGTGGGGTGAAAGGAGAGAAGAGGTGACAGCTCTTAGTCAGAAAGCTCAGTGTGACTAATTCTCCTAGAAAAAGTATGCCTGACAGGCACAACGGGAGGGATGTTAACAAGACAGTAACTACAGCATAGAGAGAAGAAGCTTCAGACAACCAAGACAGCAGAGGACTGCCGCCAACACACCAGTTCTCCGCTTCTTTGATGGAATTTGACGCAAAAACACAGTCAAAAGCAAGTCGAGGAAAGAAGTTTACGAGGACCGAGCAGTGGGGACAAAGTTTTGTTTTGTGAAAAGTTTATTTTATCTCAATCTTCAGCGACGGTTTTTATCTGTAAGTAAAAGCTATTTATCTTTAAACCTTTGGCTACTTAGCTAGATGTTAATATGCAGAAAGCTCCTTTAGGTGTGTGGAAGACTCAGCTGTGAGTGCTCCGGAGCCCAAGTCTGAAAAAGTCAATATTTTCAGTTTTACAGTGCGCAACCTCTGACCCTGCAGGCTTTAATCCATCTGAATCCCAGGTGGAAGCTGTCTGGAATTCACCAGACTGGAGAACAACCCAAACACACACACCTGAGATGTTATCAGTTACTGAATATGACTTGATATGAAGGCAGTCATACAACCCACCACAGAAACTATGTGTTGACTTAAACTGTGAATAGGCTGCAGAGTTGTAAATCTCAATGTACCAAATTTTCTTTTCCTTCGAAAGTGAAAAGTAGGAGTTATGATTTGCTAATAAGGCAACATTTTGGTCAAAACTAAAAATGGTTAAAATTATTTGTAATGATCGTTTTGTTGGTTGATCCTGCACTATGACAAAACCAGATATTCCTTCATGTTAAATTGCAGTAGAAAACATGTACATGGAATGCCTCATGATCCAGAATTACAAATAATTCTCCTTTAGTTCATCAGGACCATCTGCTGTGACTGCCATGCCCCTGTTCAGCTGGATGAAATGGCCGCATGAAACAAGAGGACAGTCTGAGGATGAAACTCAGCCTCTGAAGTCTCAGGGGATCCTACCCAGCCGGATGTTGATCACAGAGCTTTTGTGGCATGTGGAGGAACGAGAGCGGCTGGCGAGGGAGCTGGAGCGCGAGCACAGACTGGCCCATGCAGCCCTGGGACTGCGCTGGTTTCAGAAATACCCCAGGTTACGGACCCTCATCCCGACATCCGAACTCCACCAGCTGGAGTTTCTGTGTGCCCAGATCCCACCCGTCCACACCGCCGCCGTGCTTTCCAGGTGTTTTGAAGAATCCGTGCCGTGTTTCGTCCTAACATTATTGTGCTGTCAACACTGGCTTGCTGCTATTACATTAATACAAGGGCTGACAGCAGGCAAAGCAGAGAAGACCCAAAGGGGAAAGGAGACAGGGCAGGCTGCCAAGAAAGCCATTATGTGTTACTGTCACAAGGGCAGGCAAAGTGTGGTGTGAACATGTGAAGGTGAAGGATGCCCCATAAGGCTGAGTGGAACCAGACTGCAGGGTTTCCACTCATTGTCTCTGTGTTTGCCTTAGTTACATAAAAACTATCTGCAGAGTTGTTCTACATGGTTAAGCACAATGACCTACTTATTTTCCACAAAACCATTTCTGGGTCACTACTGTGTGCTTCCATAATCATATAAGCAAACAACAGCATATTTAATATATTTGTTTTAATGTGAGTATTTTCAAGGTTCAAGACCTGCAGATAAGACTAATAGACACCTGTCACTTAAATACATTCATTAGGGCTGCACAATTTGGTGAAAAAAAAATTGCTCAGTGTGACTGAAACCATAATAATAACACTCAACAAGGACTGGATGATAAAACTCTAATCATGATATTCTAATTTTATACCACCATAAAAAATCCTTTTTGGTATTATACATTTTTCTTTCATCTTCTGAATTGTTTTTAGTTTGTTTGTTTTTTACATAGTCATTCAAGTTAATTTTACTCAGCATATATAAATGTTCAGCTATTTTTTTATCTTTAGAATTGTTTTGAATTTGTGTTAGACATGTTCAACCCATTACAAAGAATTTAACATCATTAATAACCATTGTTTATGCCATTCTTGTCTTGGTGAATCAAATTGCACTTAAATTTTCTTTGATAAAATAAAAAATAATAAGCACTAAATAGCAAAATCAGGGACCACAGGAGTTGTTGCCTTGATACATCTTTTATGCCATTTTCTTTTTTTGTAATAATCTTTAGCTTTTAAACTATTCTAATTTTGTCATGTCTTTTACTAATTATTTACAACACAAATAATTTGATTTGTCCACCTTTTTCTCAAAGAAAATCATCCTTTTCTCAGAAATAAATATTTATTGTGATAATTATCAACATAAACTGATATGAAAACACTTATTGTGATAAAATTTATGGCAATGTTGGAGAGCTCTACATGCAATACTTTATAAAATATAATTTTGTATG